>PVJA010001694.1:96113-102470 GCA_004027025.1 Myocastor coypus | reverse complement strand
AGTAACACAGCCAAATTACTCAGAAGGATAGCAGAGATAATTAACAGACCATAAAGGTAATCAAAGAAGTCATAGAAGTCACAACTAATCAGATAATGGATGTAAACAACAAAACAATTAGGCAAACATATAGAAGACACCAAGAAAACATTAGCTGAGCTAAACAAAATAATAAAAAATGTAAATGATGAGTTTATCAGAGAATTAGAGGCAATTAATAGATTGTGAACAAATCCAGGAAATCAAATTTTATATTGAAAGTATGAGCAGGAGAGGATCCAATGTGAGGACAAAATACAAGAACCAGAAGACAGAGATGCTTTCAGGCAAGTGCTATGCCACTGAGCTATTTCCCTGACCCGGGATGCTTTTATAGACCAATTACCAAGTAGTACATTTAGCACAATCAGAGAATATGAAAACTGAACCCAACAGCTGCTGAAGGACACAAAAAATCCTAAGATTAATTGGAAGAAGTAAAGAAATCAGAAGACAGCACAAATTTCATAAAGTCTTGTTCACACAAACAAAATTTTCCAAATATATAGCGAGAATTAAAAATATGACACTAAGGCATATATAAACCTAGTAGCCACAATCAGTAAAGGACCTCTATATAACATGTGATAGTCAAGATCCAAAAAGTCCAACACAATGACAGAATCTCAAAAGGAGTTAAAAGAAAATTGGTGAATTGATTATAAAGGAAAGCCCCAACTAACACCAACCTCCTAGAACTGCTGCTGACTTCTAAACACAGCACTTAATTATAATGGAGATCCTAGCAGTCTATTATCACAAATACAATGAGACAAAATAATCAAAAAAAAGAAAGGGAAAAAGAAAATCAGAGTTGAACCAAACCTTCAAACAAACAGATTTACGGAAGATCTGCAGTATCCCACCGAACTTTTCAGCAGCAAGGGGGACTTGCTCCAAAATAGACCACAAATATACTAACCCATAACATGTTTACATAAATGTAAAGAATTAAAGTTATAGGGCAGGGGACACAGCTCAGAGACATAAGTGCCTCCCTGGCAAGCACAAAGATCCCGAGTTTGATCCCTGGTACAGCAAAAAGAAAAGAAAATAATCTCATGGATATTATCAGATTGTAGTACAATGAAATTAGTGATGAAAGAAATCACAGAAATATGTGAATCTGTAGAAATTAAATAATGAATTTCGAAGAAGAAATCTACTTCTAGAATCAAATGATAATGCCAATATGACAGAACCTATGGGTTCTACAATGAAAGTAGTCCTAAGAGGGACATTTACAGTTGTAAGTGTCCAAATCAGGAAAACAGCAAATACAGATAAATCAATTATACTCCTCAAGAACCTAGAAAAATGGAACGATCCAAATCCAAAGCTAGTGAAGGAAGAAAATTATGATGATCAAAGCAGAAATTAAGGAAATTGAGACAAATAAAATACAGGGGCACAGGAGCAGAATCTTTTTTTTTTTTTTTTTAGGTACCAGGGATTGAACTCAGGACCTCGTGCTTGCCAGGCAAGCACTTATTCTACTGAGCTATCTCCCTGGCCCAGGGCAGAATCTTTAAAGGAGTTAAAGACAAGCATGTCAAAGAACGAATGCACTAAGGAGCTGGTTCTGTGAAAGAGCAAGCCAAATGGACAAATGCCTCGCGAGCCTTGCCACGGAAAGGAAAGACCCAGTCAATGCATCTTGAGAAGTGAAAAAGGTGAGACCACAAGGAACATTGCCAAGACCCAGAAGGTTGCTAGTAATCACTTTGAAAACCTGTGGTCTAAGAGGATGGAAAATTGGAAAGAAATGGGTAGATTTCTAGATACAGATGAGATATCGAAGCTGTACCAAGAATATATTGAACACCCTGAATAACCCAATATCACACAATGAAATTAAAGAAGTAACAACAATAAAAAAGAAAACTACCATCCCAGTGAAGCTCAGGTCCTGATGAATTCACTGCCTACTTCTGCAAGAATTTTAAGAAAGATCAAACACCAGTACTCTTCAAACTGTACTGAAATCAAAAGGAAAGGAATACTCTCAAAGTCACTTCTGAAAGCTAGCATTACTCTGATTCTAAATCCAGAGAAGTTTCCCAGAAATAAGAGACAGCTACTGGACAATCTCTACAATGAATATAGATGCAAAATCTTAGACAAAATACTGACAAACAAAATGAAACAAATCATCAAAAGATTATACATTATGACTAAGGATTCATCGAGGGATGCTGAGATGTTTCAACATATTCAAATCAATAAACATAATACATCACATGAACACAAATAGAACTGTACAAAGAAAGAAAGAAAGAAAGAAAGGAAGAAAGGAAGAAAGAAAGAAAGAAAGGAAGAAAGGAAGAAAGAGAGAAAGATAAAAGAAAGGACTAGTCATAAGTGCAAGTGGCAGGTCTTATGTCTTTAAAGTACTCGTCTGTGATAAGTCTGAAGTCCTTAAACAGGTCATTATATGAGGACTATTTATGTAAAAAGAACTCAAAAAATTAGACCCCCAAAATAAAAGAACTAATCAAAAACTTGGCAAGTGAAACTAGTAGACATATCCCAGAAGAGGAAGTACAAGTGGCCAGTCATTATATGAGGAAATGTTCCACATTGCTGGCCATTAAAGAGCTGTAATCTAAAACAACACAGTCATTCCATCTTACCTTAGAAAAAAATGGCCACCATCAAGAAATCAAATAATAAATGCTAGTAAGGCTGTAGGGAAAAGGGAACCCTTGTACATTGTTGGTGGGAATGGGACTGTAAACTGTGATCATTATTATAGAAATCACTATGGAAGTTCCTTAAAACTTTAAAATTAGAAATTCCATTTGATCTAACTATTCCCCTCCTTGGCATTGTCCCGCATATTACAGTGACACATTCATGCCCTTGTTCATAGTGGCATAATTCATGGTAGCTAAATCTTGACTGCAGCCTATAAGTCCATCAACAGATGAATGAATAAAGAAGATATGGTATTTATACCTAACGTAATACTGTTGTGCCATGAAGAAGGATAAAATCAAGCTATCTGTAGGGAAATAAATGAACCTTGAGACTATAACGTAAGTGCAATAAATCAGATACGCAAGATGAAAGGGTGCGTGATTACTCTTATATGAGAAACCGAAAGTACGACAAAGAGCAAAACAGAAAATGGGCAGTAGAGAAGAGGATGACAGACCTCTTGCATATGGGAAGGAGACTGAGAGATGGTGGGCAGGCGAGGGAGGGGAGAGGAAGAAGAGAATATAAAAGGAAGAACCGAAATGTGTTCTGTGTATGTACCAACTCTGTATGAGGAATGCAATGACTGTGTACCACAAATATGTACTAATAAAACATTTAAAGTATGAAAATGCATCAAAGGGCCAGCAAGATAGCTCAGTGGCCTAAAGCATCTGCTTAGGCAAACTTAGATAAGCACAGGGACCAAGGTTCAATCCCTAGCACTACATGCCATGCCAGCCCCGCCTGCAGGGTGGACTGAACAGGCAAAAAGAAAAGGAAGAAAGAAAATCTATCAGAGTTCAGAACTATTGTGAGGTACTTTGTCCAAAAAATAAATTTTCATAATTGAACACAGTTCCTGGACCACATTTCTGTAGTTAGACTATGATACTGTAAATAAACAGTCCCCAAATTTCAGTGGCTATGAGACAGTAGAAATGTGTTCCTGCTTACCAGCACTGCTCCTAGCTAGGAGGCTGCTTTCTTAGGAGCCCAAGTTCCTTCCATAGTTTGGCCCATAATACTTTAGGGCTTCTGGAAGGAAGAAAAAAGAAATAGAGAGGGAAACCTACTTCTTAAAAACTGCGGCCACAATGGCACACATGGTATGTCCTGTGACCACACCTAACTGAAGTGAAAGCCAAGGGTAGGCCGTGGTATACCCAGGAAAAAGAAGAAGATTTAGGGAAAAGGGTGTGCAGATGCTGCCACTTAACTACTGCAGATGATGTGCAGAATGACTCTACCAACAAACCACATGGTTCCTTTCATAGCGTATCAGCTGCCAATCACTGGGACAGAATATCTAACACTGGCAACTTAAAGGAGAAAAAGTGTCTTTTGCTTATGGTTTCAATGTGTTCAGTCCATGGTTTGCAAAGCAGGAACAGCATGGCTCTCCAGTCTAGGAAAACTGCTCACCTTTCTGAAAGAAGGAAACAAAGGAAGATGTTTGGGCAAGAATAAACCCTTCCAAGTGACATCTCACTAACCCACCCCTCCAACCAGGCCCTGCCTCCTAATACTGTGGATGAATGCACTATATGTAAAGCGTAAGATACAACATCTTCTAAATTCCCCCTGAGCATGTCAGACTTTTGAAGACTATTTTAAATCTAAATCATAACACAAAGTGTTCAGCCCAGGATCATGTGGAGGCCCAAAGACACACACTACTCAGGGGAGCTCAAGGTTTCCCTCACTGTTCTGATCATCTACAATTTGCTCAGCCTTGTTTGGATAAGAAACACTTCAAATATAAGCAAAGCACAGCTATGACTTCTGCACAGGCACAGTTGCATGCTTAATTAAATATGCAAGAGGTATCATATGCATATGCATGATCAATCAGAGGCAAAATATGACTAGCTCTTACTGAGGAGGAGAGAATGCTTTTTAAGAGCAAAGATTTATGCTTTTTGATAGATGGATGGCTGGATAGATAGATAGATAGATAGATAGATAGATGTTTTTTATCTTGATTTCATTTGGCAGTCTGAAGCACTGGGATTCAAAAGCACACCTTTTAGGGTGGATCTAGTTCATTGCTTTTTCAGGACAGACTCAGGGTTTGATGGGGGAACAAGACTATCTACAGCAAAGGCTGAGCATCTCAAAATGTTCACTATGGCTTTAGGCATATGTATTCTACATTCACCACTGACTAGATAGCCTCTTGGCTCATTAGTTTTAAGTGCTATAGCTATAACTAAATCACTCATATTTCACAGAAAATTTACCAAGTGTGATTTAAAATGTCACACAAATAAAGAAATGTAAAAATGTCAGCATTGCTCTCTGAGTCCTCTTGATTCCAAATTCAACAAGTTTCTTTGACTGCCATTTTCTCTCCAATTCTCTAAAAAAACAGTCAAGAACAATGTTTGTAAGAATCACAGAGGTAAATTCTAGACACTTGAGGATTCCTACTGGATGGCATGGGAATTTGTTGCCTGTGGCTGTCGGAATAAAGCACCCCGATCCAGGTAGCTTAAAAGAACAGAAATTTGCTTGATCTCTTAGTTCAGGAGTCTAGAAGTCTCAGACAAAGGCACTGGCATGGTTGGTTCCCACTGTGGGCTCTGAGAGAAAATATGTTGCTTGCTTCTCTTCTACCGTCTGGCAGCTGCTGGCACCCTTGGCTTGCAGATGCATTGTCCTAGCTCTGTCTCCATGTTCCCATCATACTTTCCTTTGTGTGTGTCTATGTCTCTAGTTTGTCTTTTTTTAAAGGTTCTGTTTACTGGATTAGCATCCACCTTCACCCAGTTCGAACTCAACCTGGTTATACCTGCTAAGATCCTTTTTAAAAACAAGGCCTCAAGTCATAGGTTCTATGAGTCAGTACTTCAGTAGTGTTTAGCAAGGGTACATGTAGTGGAAAGCAGCTTACATAGCTTCTCTCTGTCTTGTTTGATTTCCCTCAGGGCCCTGGAACCCTTCACGCACTTTGCATTGGTTGAAGCATAGTAAACACAAAGAGAACCTTTCCTCTGTAAAACCCAAGTCTGTTAACACTGGGAACAGCACCTCTTTGAATGCAGCACTGGGGCTGGTGGCATCTTGGATGAGAGTTTGCTTCCTCTTTCTCCCCAGTGTTGTCTAGGGGTCATCTCTCTGTCTTTCCTTTATGCTCAGTCATGATTCCTGTCATGAAGCAACAAGGGCTCATAGGAACCACCTTCCCAGCATAAGCTACTGTCTTCCAACTCTGCTCTGCTCCGCTAGGGAGAAGTTCCAGGTATCTTTACGAAAATCTGCTCAGGGCTTGACCAATACTTAAGAGAAAGACTAATAAGATTGCTTGGTTATATTCCACTACATGGACTATATATGTTGCCACATGGCTCAACTCTTATGATTTTCTGTTTGGTCTGTCAGGGTCCTCTGTTTGTCAAGAGAAATAAACAGTTGCAAAGACAGACACATGTGGCATTAAAAATCTAAGATTATTTTCATACATAAATAAAATACCATTTGAAAGTACAAAATTTCTCTGAGAAGATCTTTCATTGCTGAATTGCAGGCACCTTACAAGAGCCTGGGATGAAGAGCAGGTGCCTGGTGCAGCTGCTCACATTTTGTCAGGATCGGGACTGGGCCCACCAAGGCCTA
>PVJA010001694.1:46113-91113 GCA_004027025.1 Myocastor coypus | reverse complement strand
AAACTTTTAAAAAGAAATATGGGGGCCAGTGAGATAGCTCAGCAGTCTAAAGTACCTACTTAGGCAAGCTTAGGCAACTGCAGGGACCATGGTTTGATCCCTGGCACCATATGCTGCACCAGTCCCACCCCCCAGAGCAGGTTGAGCCAGCCATAAACAAAGTTTAAAAATTAAAAAAAAAAAGTTTAAAAAGAAATATGGATGCTGCACTGAAGGGGTCATAAGGCGTACTCTCTCCTAAATTCTTGCCCCACCTAGATGTTGCTCATCCTCGTTTCCTTTAGAAACAGATCTTACAATGTCTACAGGATCCTAGCAGTGTGTGAGGCTCTGCCCGCCCCTTCTTTCCAGTCTGGGCTACTTAAAAACATGCAAACTCTATTTATCTACATCAGTAAGGTCAGAATGGAAAACCATGGTTCCAGCGTGCAGAAAAAGAAATACTGTCTTTCATCAATTGTATCTTGTTCTTGAGCTCTAAAATGATGCATTTCTGTCAACTAGAAAGTGACAAATTCTTTTGACACATTCTGCAAGAAAAGAGTTAACGTGATAGACCAGAGGCTGCTGTCTTCAGTCAGGCCTGCTTGCAAGCATGGCCCTGTGCGAGAGTCTAGGAAATTGGATTTGGGGAGGGTTCCCACCATTCCCAGAGATGGTAGGAAAGCCTCCCTGTGCCTAAACCATTTGTGTAGACAGTATGGTGAGGACGTGGGAGGGAAAGAAACATCTGTAGGAAAACACCTGCTTTCCTTCCCAGGGTATGGAATTTGGGGTGTGCCAGGCAAAGGTGTCTATGTGACCGGCCTTTGAGAAAAAGTTAGGGGCCCAAGTATTCACAAACTTCCCTCATGGGCAGCACTTCAGAACTTGGTCACAACTTACTTCTGGAGGAATGAAGTGAATCCTGTGTGATTCCAGTAAGAAAGGATTCATGAAAGCTTCGGCTGGGTTCCGTGGCTTGGGCTCACGGCTTTCACCTTGGCTCCCTGTGTTTGGCAGTCTTTTTGCTGTCTTCAGGGTGATATTCCGAATCCTGGTATTCCTCCTAGTGAATCACTAAGGGTGGAGGACTAAGGTGGTCCTGAAGCTCCCGATGTGCACATTCAGAATCTCTTGTATGTTAGGCACTTGTCTAGGAGCTGAGGATATTGCAGCAAGCAAGATAAAAAGTCTCTGCTACATGGCCCTTATGGGGAGTGAAAAAGAGGAATGAAATATTACAAAATGAACAAGCAACTGCTATAACATTCCTGGTAAGAAGCACTAAGCAGAAATATAAGTTAGAAAGGCATGCCTGCATTTTTGGGTCTGGGACTCGCTATTTTCTTGAGATAGGGTCTCCATGTGAAGTTCAATCTGGCCTTGACTGGTCTCCCCGTCCTCTTACCTCAGCCTCCTCACTGCTGGAATCGCAGGTGTGCCCCATCTCTCCAGGATTAGAGGCTTGGCATTTTAGACAGGGAGCCATGGAAAGCTCTGAGAAAGACCTGAAGGAAATGGGGAAAGAGCCACGGGATTTTTCTGGTACTAAAGTTACTGAAACATCATGGGGACAAAACTTCTAAGCAGGGGAACAACTACAGCAAAGGTCCTGAGGTGCTCTCATGTCAAACTCTGGAAGAACTAAGAGGTTTTCTCAGAAACCACAAGACAGTGAGCAACAGGCAGTGAGGCCTGAGACTGCACATCATTAGACCAGGGCTAGTGACTTTTATTCTGGGACAGGAAGTCACTAGAGACAGCAGCAGCGTCATTAGAAGATTTGCTTTTGCAAACATTACTGACTCTTTAAGGAAACCATGCTGGAGAACTACGAAAACAGAATAAGGAAGGTCAGGGAGGTGGTTGTGGTGACCCAGGATATGTAGATGGAGTGGATGCAGGATACGTGACAAAGAGAGGAATCCGTAATGATTTCAAGGATTTTAGCCTGAGCAGTGGAGGAAGTTGTTGGTTACTCAGCTGGGAAAACTGAGGTAGGAGCAGGACTGGAGGGGAGACAGAGAATTCAGTGGTTGGATGTGTTAGATTTGAGATGCCTAATAGTCTATGAAAGAGGCACGACTGAGCCTTCCATCTTGTTGGTAAGAAAAGCCAGGTACAGAGAGGTTGAACGGTCTGCTCCACGCTGCGCAGTTGAGCAGATTTTGCACCCAGACTCTGGTTTCAGGGTGACTCCCTCCCTCCCACGACATGGTGCTCGCAATGCACCGAGCTCTGAGGATGTTTAAGGTACAATAATTAATACATTCAATAGAAATATATAAACACTTCCAAATGTTAATACAATATAATAAACAGGAATTGATTATCGTCAGTAACAGGCGGCTGCTTATTAGCTTTCGGGTGGCTTCCTTAGTAACCTATAAAGCCCAGTTTTCGCCGAGCAGTTGCCTATCAGGAAAAGAAGTTCTAGTCAGACAGTGTCATTCAACCCTGTATTTCCAGCCTGTGATCAATGAATGATGATCTTACAATAAACAGAACTGAGAAAGGAAAAAGAGGAAAGATATTGTTTTCAAACATAAGCAGTCTCCAAGACCTTGAGACTAAACAAAAATTTATTCCATGTGGTGTTGCTCATAAATGTCAAATATGAGAACTATCCTAAATACTGGAATAAGGGAGTAGTTCAACCATGAAATGTCCACACAATGGAAAATCATGTAGCTATAAGCCAAGAATGGAGCAGATCTCTGTGACCTGGTAATGACTTCCAGAACCCACTGGTTAGGATTTCTAAAAGGCAGAGCACACATTGATGATGCTACTTCTCATGGAAGAAAAAGAGGAATTAGTGTCTGTGTGAAGCTGTTTGATTTTACAAAGAGAAATGCTGGAAAGATCTACCAGGACTGAAAAATATAGGTGACCTACTAGAACAGGGTAGAAGTATGAGAACAGTGTCACTTTTCCGTAAATATCTTTCCACAATTTAATTTTCGATCTACATAAATGCTTTAACTATGCCAAATAATAGTAGTAATAAAACCGAGTGCAAAGACTTAAGATGGTAAGCATCCAGAAGCACGTTCCTTGAGGAGCATTTCAAATGAATCTGTGCTACACCATGAGAGATATAGGAGAAAGCCAACTCCAATGACTTCTGAACACGGCACATATTTCAGATCCATGTTCTCACACTAAAGATAAGAAGAACCCTAAGCAAAGGCTGAGCTGTAGTTAATATTTGTCCCCGCCCCGGTGGAATGGCTGGCCTTCTGAATCAACTTTCAGTGAGTGTTAGAGTTTAGCTTCAAGTGACAGTGGATGGTAGCTTTGTCAGTATCAGAAATAAAAGCTACAGGCTGTGTGTAGCAGCACATGCCTGTAATCCCAGCACTTGGAGGCTGAGTTCCCAACTTATGGGAGGATTGTCACGAGTTCAAAGCCAGCCTGGGCTACATAATGAGTTCAAAGTCAAACATATTGACACCCTTTCTCAAAAGAAAAGAAGAAATGGGAGTTACAGGTACAGAAAGAAGAAATCACAGAATGAACCTATCTGTCCTGTAGTGCTGTGCTGGGACTGGAAGGAGCACTATAAATTCCTGGCTTTTAGAATGATATTCAGATTGACATGTAGGTAGATGGCTGGGTGGCTGGATGGTTGAATGGAAAGTGGGTGATATGCTATAACAGGACTATGTTGCTTATACGCCTTTCGGGACGGACGAATTTGTTCCACAAGTGCTACAATACTGTTGCAAAACAGCTCTCAGCTCTTTATGATCTGTAATTTTCTCAGCCAAAGAGAGTTAGCCTGTCCAGCTTTGTGAAGCCTTCTTGGGCCAGCCTGTTTCCAATGGTTGATCTACAGAGGGGCATCAAGGACTGACTCCACACATACTTAGAATAACTTTGCAGGACCAGGCACCATCCAAGCTCCTAGAGGTTCAGCTGAGGCTCTTGTGTAGACTGCATCAGAGTTCATTTTTCCTTTTGTCCAATCCTGCTTTCTCTGGGAGTTGCTTTTGGTGAGAGTTTGTCTTTAAAGCACTGCAAAATGAATTTTCTGCTTACTAATATCTATCTCATATTTTGAATGCCAGAGAACCCTATCTGCAAACCACACACACACACACACACACACACACACACACACACACACACACGCACACATTCACAATCCTGGCTCTGTCTGCTCCAAAGGGCTTAGAAGCAATGGTGTTCTAGTAATAGTGAGTGCTTCTAGTTACCAGATATTAACTACTAAACAATATTTTCCACCAAAAGGAATAATGTCTTCTTGGAAAAATCACGGTCTATAAAGATAACATAAAAGTTAAACTTGAAACATCTGGAACCATACACTAAAGAAATATTTAAAGAAGAATGGGTACTTGTCAAAAGAATTTGGCAATAGTTAAAAGAGCCTCACTGGCTAACACTGGGACAGTTGGAACATCAACATAGAAAAGAATAATAAATTATAACTCATTGAATAAAATAGAAGTCCTTGAGTCTATATTGTTACAATTAAAAAACGAAATAAAAACACAAAAAATATGAATGAATGTGAAGGAAAAGCTCCTTGCCATAGTATAATGTCAACAAATAAATGTAGAAGGGGTGGTGGAATGAGAATCATGATTTGATAAACATGGTAATAACTGACTTGGGCAAGAATCATCAATGGATGCTAAATTCTGGGGCAGCATTTTGGTGAGGAATAGGACATCTAAACAGAGGACCTCCCCACAAAGTACTTATGGGTTACAAAGGGGAAAATAATCAGTATAGAGCAGAGAAGGCACATAGTCACCATCTTAACCAAGTGATCAAAGTTAACATCCCCCGTAGTGTGATAAATTGATGTCCTGTTGCACACCACGCACTGGAGACACATCATGACCCTGCTCAACGTTCATGCCCTCAGTCTAATCTAAAGAGACATTAGATACAATCAAGAGACACACTACAAAATAACTGGCTTTTACTTATCAAATATCAAGGTCGGAAAAGACATAGGAACTAATCCAGACTAAATATGACCAAAGACATTTGGCAATGTTTAATCCTAGAATGAACTGTGGAACAATTTTTTTTCTTCCTCTGTGTTATCTTATTTTGGTTACAAAGGACTTTACTAGGACAACCGACAAAGTTTAAATAAGGTCTGTGGATCCGATAATAGTGTTTTACGTTGTACATTTCCTGCTTTAATAAATTATACTGTGCTTATTTTAAGGACTGCCTTTGTTGCTAGAAAATACACATTGAAGTATTTAGAGATAAGATGGAATCATGTCCGCAATCTCCTATGGTATAGAGAAACATCACACACCAACACAGGCACACATACACCAGGGATAAGAAAACGAAGGTGTTCAAATGTTAACCACGGGAGGGCCGGGATGAAGGGCGTAAAAGTTCCCCATCTGAGGAGCTCTCTGAGCCATTTTTGCAACTTTCTGCATACCCAAATAATTTCAAAATAAATAAATTTCTAACTGGCAAGCAATTTATTTTATTACTTAAAAAGAAAAAAACAGAATTGACCATGTGAACTCATTTTTAGTGTACAGCCAAATAATGGTAACAGTAAATTGCTAGGATACTTTACCTCATAAAACTGAAACTCTGTGTCCATTAAACAACAACCCCCATTCCTCCCACCAGCTTCTGATAACTGGCGATCTACTTGCAATAATTTGATTCCTAGATACCTGACATATGTAGATTGATATCACTTTTATGACAGAATTCCCCTTTTTAAATTATATATATATATATATATATATATATATATATATATATATGGAGGCAGACAGACAGATAGACTGATAGACATAGTCAGAGACAGAGACAAAGAGAGACAGAGAACCAAAAAAATGTACACACACTTCAAAAGAAAAATTTGTATAAACATTTTAGTACTAAAGTTACTAAGACATTGTGAGATTAATACAAGTTACCTTTGGGTTCTGTAATTAGAAAAGGTGCTCAAAGTGGTGGCTATGAGCTTCCACACATTTATTAATATGGCAGACTGCCGCTTGTGCAAGCTCAGTCACTGAGATTGCTGCATGTGCATTTTCAGTTTCTTGTCTAAGGCTGGTAGTATAGTGGATGTTGTGGTTTGGGGTTTTTGCAAGGGGAACAATATAATACAGGACACATTTCATAATATTAGTTCATAAGGAATCACCAAAGAATCATATACAAGTACAAGAAATCTATCCACATACTAAATACTGAAGAACTCAGCTGAGGGCCTGGACCCTGCTTCACAGATCTGTGCCAGAAAAGCCCAAAGGTGGAAGCTAGAAAGTCTATGCCAGCAGGATGAAGGATCTGTGCTAGCAGGCTGAGGGATCTGAGCTGGAGCTAGGAAGCAACCCTCAAGGTAAGCACCTGCACCCGCCCCCCAAAAGAGCACCACAGCCATCCTCAGTAATATTAAGGTCCCGAGCTCCTCCAGCAATAAGGAGAGCTGAGTTCCCAGGAGGAAAGCCAATGCAACAAGCTTCTCCAGAAGGCTGAGCAGTGGACCATCTTCCCCTCCTGAGCCAGGAATCAATGCTCAAGATGAGGCCCAAAGCTCCGAAGTTCATCAGGAAAGCCAACCTGACAAAGTTGTCCAGCGGAACAGCCCAAGAGAACTAGCAGCTTCCAGCAGCACCAACAGCTCTCAGAATAGTGTCCCTAACAGTGTCTGGCAACTTCTCCTGTTACACTTCTATGCCACCAGCAACAGACCTCAAGTGGGCCTCCTGCACCCAACACCACGCTAGTTTAACTCAGCTGGGTATAATAAGTTGACCACCAGTTAGAACGGCACTACAGTAGGTTTTCCAAGCTCTATATGACACTCCCTAGGGTTCCCTAAGCAAGGATAACACAATTTGTTGAAAGAATATCATACTATTTATTTTTCTGAAATGTGTGTAGACATTTTCCTTATCTGTTCATCTATAGATATATGTTTGCTTGCTTTCAACTGTGAAGATATTCATTATTGGGGGAAAGCACAGTGCTTCAGGTAAAATAAAAATGTGGAATCTGTGTTCACTTAGGTGACTAGTTATAATTTTGAAATCACACATTTCTTTCACATTATTATAAAGTAATTTGTATCTTATGTTGTCTATTTTTTTAGAGAATTTTAACTATAATATGGCAAAGAAAATATAGAAGTGTTTCAATATACATGCCCCATGGAATCACTATATAACATTTTAAGGTAAGTTAGAAGCAATAATTTATTTAAAAGATGGAAAGAAATACCATGAAAATAAATAGATATCAATATTTAATGAGTTTATGTAGTTATTGTAATTTCTTTTTTTACGTATTTTAGTACAGGGGCTACAGGATCTCACTACATACTTCAGACTCATGGTAATCCTCCTGTTTATAGCCTCCCAATTGCTGAGATTATAGGCATGTGCCACCATGCCCAGTCTCAGTTACCATCTCAGCCCTGGGGTTGGGCCAGCATGGCAAGGTAGGGATCAAACCCTGGTCCCTGTAACTGCCTAAGCAGGTGCTTTAGTTTGCAGAGCTATTGGGCCAGCCCAGTTATTGACATTTCAATTCATATTGAATTGTTTTATGAACATCTCACTGTTTTATCTGGAAGCTGCCTTAGTAATTTTTTAAATTAATGTGATTGCATTAAGTTGGAAGACAGTAGCCTCAGTAAGACATCAAGGATATGAATAACTTGTTCTGTATTTTGCGTTTTGTGCAGTGAAAGTGACACTGTACCTCTATTCCATTTCCCCCTGAGATATATCATAGGGTGTTTCATGCAAAAAGTTCAAACCAAGGGAAAAATGAAAAACATTCTACAAGACAACTGACTGTCAAGGTTATAAAGAAAGAGTAGGAAAGTCTAAACTATTTCACAAGTAGGGGGAAACTAAGGATACATGACAACCAGGTTAGGCAACTTTATATTACTCTGAACAAGAAATATCTGAGAGAGCATACATGATGATAGGAAGGGTTTACTTGGCTTAAAGTTATGGAAGTTTCAATCCCGTATGGTGGATCCCATGACACTTGGGCCTGTAGCAAGGCTGAATATCACAGGAGCACGTGGTGGAGGAAACCTCCACTTCAGGGCCAACAGCAAAAAGAAAAAGGAGTCTGGATTCCAAAATACCATTCAGGGACACATCCCAATAGCCTAACTTCCTCCCACTAGGTTCCACCCCCTAAAGGTTCCACCATATCCCAATGGGATCACTAGCTGGAGACCAAACTTGAAAACATGGGCCTCTGGGAGACATTTACCTAAGCCCAGGCAATGACCAAAAGTAATGGCATGTTTGTAGGAAAACTGGCAAAACCAGTTTTATATACATTTATATACTTATTTACATATATATATATATATATATATATATATATATATATATATATATTATACACATACACACTTAGTATGTACGTATGTTTTTAATTTTTAGTCACATATCAATATCAGTTTTTAAATTTTGGCAGATCTTTTAAGGTGTGAGAAAAGTAAAATGAGTAAATAGGCATGTAGAAACTGTGCTAAATTTGCAAGTTATTCTAAAATAAAAATTATTTTGGGGCTGGGAGATAGCTCAGTAGAATAAATGCTTCCCTGGAAAGTGCAAGGGCCTGAGTTCAATCCCTGGTTGAAAACAAAAAACAACAACAAAAAAACCCAACTTTTTTTTCCATGATTTTATTAATATAAGTCTATTCATAAGATCACTAAAATATAACTTGTTTGGATGTTGAACACTATTATGGTTTGTATTTAATGTCCTTCCAAAGCCTCATGTGGTCCTAGGTGGGGAGTTTCAAAGGTAGTTGAATTAGGGTGTGTGAATGTGGGTTAAGGGTGTAACACTGGGACTAAGGATGTGGATAATGGAAGCTCCACCCTGGATATGGGTGGCCCCAGTCAATAGGCTTACAGCCTGGATGGAATATAAAGGAACAGAAAGAGGGCAGCCTGGCTGCTGCTGCTTGCTACTATATGCTGCCTTCCTGCCTGCTGCCCTATGAACTATTTCTCCTTTACCAGGCTGTGCTTCTTGGAGCTAGCAGACTATGGGCTGACACCTTTATGAACTGTCTGTTAAAATAAACCTTTCCTCCCTTAGTTTGTAGGTGCTTGTTATTTTGTCCAAGCAACAACAAAAGTAACTAAGACAAACATTTATTCAAAAAGGTATTTTATATCTCATTATTGCGTGTCAGATACATGTGAACTGTTAGTCTGTTAAATAGATTTTTAAACAATAAGAACTCAATCTTGATGGTCTAGATGGTGCCCCATCTTGAACTTTCAAGGTAAGAGGAAAATAGGTTTTCTAACCTGTGGTTCAATGTAAAGGAAACCACATAGTGCCAGCACTAATATAAAACAAGAACCAGCAATTATTCATTTCAAATCTGAAATTTTCAAGAATATTAACTATTAAGAAGTTGGGTTGATGACCTAGAAAATTACCTCTGATGGGAGCGGGAGCCATGCTATTAGATTCTTCTTCATGAAGACAGAAGAAATCAGCCTTCTTACAGGCTCATATGACAATCAGAAGGATAAAATGCTTCCATTCTTCTCACTTGTATTCTAACTACTATGTCAGTGCACACTATAGAAACTGTGTAGAATACACCATTTAAGTCACAATCAGGAAGATGAAGACTAAGGAAGAATGGGAGGTCTGCTTTTAATAAAACAAAGGATACACTAGAACAAGAAAATTCCAGGACTGGCATGATCTTAAGAAATACATTATTCAAAACTCTGCTTTAATCTTACATTAGACTTTTCATGCTGAAAGTATTGGTAGCTCAAAGAAATCATCTGGCATACCCAATTTTGCTAACACTTGGGGGCTCCTTTTGTGGGGAGGGTTTAAAAGAAAACTATAGCTGAGCCCGATAATAATCAAATAGACAATCTGACAGCTCCTGACGTTTTCATAGTTATTAGAGTGATATAAAATGCCATACAGGAAGAGCTCTAACTTAGATCTGCTGTCTGAGCTTGGTCATCTCTAGGGCTCTAAGTTAAGTTAGTGCCTTTGCTCATGATCCACAAGTTCACCCTTGCTGTTCAGCTACTGGACTTCCTGCTGGGATTACACAAGTGGCCAGGAGTCTCCACATGTGTGTGTCTATTGTACATGGTTGCTTTAGTACTTTTCTCTCATTGCTGACACAAAAGCACTTGGCCTCCCAAGGTTAAAAGAGGAAAGATATTGTCTCAGTTACTCTTCTGTCATTGCTGGGACAAGATATCTGGCATCCACAGCTAAGGAAGGAAAGGTTTATTCAGCTCACAGTTAATGGAGTTTTCAGCTCATACTCAGCTGGCTCCAAGACAAAATTGCACAGGGCTGAACTCTGAAACAGCCGATTGTGGCAGTGGCGAAGAGCAAAGAGCAAAGGGCTGGGCAGCGGCTCAGGCAGCTAGCAAGCCTCTCTTTCCTCTTCACCTCGTAATGCAGATTACCTTCCCCAGGGCAGGTGCAGCACCCACACTCATGATAATCAGAAGCTACTCCATGACTGCATGAGGCTTTGGGGGGACAACTAGACACTAACCATGACAGGTATATTTATCTCACAATTTGTAGAGGCGTCAGTGCATAATCATCTGGTTCCATGGCCAGGTGATACATGACAGAGAGGCAACAGTTCATGCCAGCAGAAAAAAGCAGAAGCAATAAGTTAAGAGAACAAGCCTCTTTTTGTCTTATGCTGTATCCAGTCTAGCGGGCTTAGAATAGTGTCAAACCAATCGGTGGACTAATTCAGCAAGCACTTGCCCTTAATCCCAGAACGCTTGCTTCCAGCATTGCACTATAAATCATCCTTATACTTTAGATTCCTCTACCTCTGAAAAAGCTCCATCTAAAGCTGCATAAGACTTTGTGGGTGCATTCAGACACAAGCCATAACAGTGGTGCCATGGGTCTACCAAGGGCTTGAGGTTTGCTTAGGACAGAGGCACCCTAGTCAACACAAAAATAAAGTTCAATGGCAACAAAAATTATGGCCAAAGTTGAGTTTCTTACACATTCAGTCTTTTTAAATGATAGGAAAAGTTATAAATTTGAGATTGGTCAAATTAAACTCTAAATACGATGAATAATAATTTGGACCTTTTTTCTGTGGGTTTTTTTTTTTTTCTTTTTTTGCTTTTCTTACAGTACTGAGGAATAAACCTAGGGTTTTGTATACTTTACTATAGGTCGTCTCCACAGCCCCTTTTTGTTGTTTTATTTTTGCAACAGGGTCTGACTACATTACCCAGGCTGGACTTGAACTTGCTTTGAAGCAGTTGGGATTATAGACATGTGCCATCAGGCTGGCTATAATATTGTAATTTCAATGGTGACATTTCAGAACATGTACACTTGCCCAATACAAATCAGAAAGGCATATATATATACATATATATATATATATACATATGTATATATACATATATATACATATATATATATGCATATATATATGTATATATATATGATAGATAATATAAACATTCATTTTTAATGGTGATTTGCCTCAAAACTCCTTTTCACACCCTACATAATGCATGTAATTTTTCTTTGTGCAAGTCAGTGAGGAAGCAACTAAGCTTCTTTTAAGAGCCCTTGATACTTCTATGGTAGTGATGCTAGAAAGCAGAAAGGATCTCATTTTTCTGTATGACTCTTCAGAAAATACACATACTGAGCTTAACATTGAATTACCCATTATGTTATACATTCTAATCATCTCACGGGAATAGAAAATTAAGTGTTTCTTCCGTTGCACATGAGGGAAAATAGTTCCATTGCACATTTTTTTTTTTTTTTTGTTTTTTTTGTCTTTTGGAGACAGGGTCTTGCTATGCAGTTGAGGCTGGCCTTGAGCTCACTTTTGTAGCCCAGGCTGGTCTCGAACTTGCACCAATCCTCCTGCCTCAGCCTCCCGAGTGCTGGGATTACAGGCGTGAGCCACCACGCCCGGCTCCATTGCACATTTTGATCATAGTTTCATGTAACTCATTTAACCACCCGCCATGGTGGCTGAGTCATTCAACAACCAGTGTGTTAAGGAAGCCCTTCGGAGGACAGAGCTTACTCTATTTTATAACTAAGAAAACTGAGCCTCAGACTGTGAGCCAGCCCTGATATATCGTGCCATGCCAACACTAAAATCCACAGGTGTGTGCTCTCCTAGCCTGTGGAGCTGAAGGTTGGCAGTGCTCACTGATCAAGTTTCCATTGGTCTTATCACAGCAGAACAAGCAATCTTGGAGGCTGTAAACAAAAGACCTACTATATAATTTAGCTCATACACTTTTAGAGAAAGGACTGTTTGTTTCCTTTCTTAAACTATCTCAAGTATTATCATATCAACATATATGCTTGATTTTTAGAAAGACAGCTTCTGCATGGAAATATCTTTGGCATGATGCAGCTTGTTTGAGTTAAATTTGTTCCTTCCTGTTTGCTTGAAACTGTACACTAGTCTTAACATGAAGAACTTTAAGAAAGGTTCTGCCTAGCATTCACCTGGGGAACTGACATGGTGTTATTATAGTTAGCAGGGTTCAAAGAATTTATAGGTAATTAGAATGTATAGTGTTTTGAAAATCAAGAAGCATGGATTTAATAGCATTTAAGGAAACCCAGAAGTCCTGAATATTTCTTCAGTCACCTACTTGCCCAAACAAAAATGCCTGCTAAACATTACTTGGGAAAATAACCTGAATAGTTAATTGGTAACTTAAATGGATAGACAGGGTAGAACAATATGAATATTTATCCTTTGAAGTGCAACTAATGGCATTTTAGTCTGTTCATACTGGAGCTCCATATCGAAGTTTAATTTCTTTGGTTAATTTTAAATATTAACATTAACATTTCAAGTAACTCTAAGCAACTACAATACTTGACTTTTTTTTTCTTTCTGAAATGGGGCCTTCCTGAGTTGCCCATGCTGACCTCAGACTCCTGGCCCCAGGCAAACCTCTGCCTCAGCTCCCTGGGTAGTTGGGACTATTGCAGCTAGCCTTGGAACAGGTAAAGATATTTTTCTTGAGTGCCGAGGTTCATATTTGGGGCCTCAAGCATGTGAGACAAGAGTACTACTGAGCTACATCGCTGTTTAAGTATTATGCTGAGGTAATAATAGCAATGGCCACTTGTATTAGTTGGGTTCTCTAGTCCCAGATATGGCAGTGAAGGCTATGCCTCCATGCCCAAGCAAACTCACCCAAGAACATGCTCTGCTATTCAGCTCTGTGTTTCTTAATGCAGTGAATCTGCATATCAGGGTTAATGGTTATGCCACCACTGACTAGAGCTCTAAAATAAATAAAATCAGGTGGCCTTTTTTTTTTCTATTTGCTTTTAAATGCCTCTCCACCAAACAATCACAGTCCCTGTTTCAGGGTGTTTCCTAGTAGGTTATTTTCACATATGGGTTTGGTGTGTATTTTACATTTTTGGAATATGCTGCTGGTGGTTAAAAGTTGAATCAAAGAAATGTGACTCTGCAGCCTCTGTCGGCCCACTTGGCACTTACAGCAGATTCGGTTGAGCCTTTGTCGCCTTCTTAGGTGACTGTGGGTGGACATACTAAGCCTTGTCTGCTTCTTGCCCCAAAGCCAAGTTTGCTTGTAGGAGAAATACAGGGCCAGCACTGAGAGTACTCTGAGGAGAGCATGTGAGGCTAGCACTGTGCTGAGACCTTTGACAATCCCTGCACAGCAATTGCCTGCTTCGTATGGACACGTTTTCCTGCTGCGTAGGCAGTGGGACGCTTGGTTTTCTTCGCCACAGCAGGAAGGTGGGCTTAAAACCAGAGCATCCGTGAGACCATGCCATCAGCAGAGCCATAGAAAGTAGGCAGAGGGCTGGAGGAGCTGCAGAGTGCTGGCAGAGCACGAGGGGATAGGGAGCGACGGGCTTCTTTCCTAGCTTGATTTCTTTTAGTGATTGTATCCTCTGAGATCTGTATAGTTTTGAAAAACTTACACCTTCAAGGTTAGGCCAGGAGGGAACAACTAACCCTTAACACTGCTCACTTTTTCCCTTCTAATTTGAATTTGATAAGAGAAAGGGCGGTGCAGCAATTAAAGGTGCACATCTCCAGGTCCTCTTCCTATGATACTCTAGTGCGACTCCAGGCCCAAAGCTTCATTTGTGTCCCTTGATGTAAATGTGACCCAGGACACAGTAAAAATATGCAAGGAACTTCAGAAAGAAGGTCTGGCTTTTAACAGTGTTTTCCTTGTCTTGAAATGCATGTGTTATGCCAATGCTATCCTTTTGCTTTTATCTCAAAAATGATTGTTCTATAATTGGGAGATATTCCTCTAATCTAGAGTTTTCAAAATGTCAGAGTCATTGGAGACAGAGAAAAGACTGGCAAACTGTTCCAGAATAAGGGAAGATAAAAAGACCCAATAACCGAATGCAACACAAAGACAGGGGGAGTTCCTTTTGTGATAAAAGATGTAAGTGCAACGATGGGAGAAATATTAATAAAGTCTGGATATTGGAGAACAGCACTACATCTGTGTTAATTTCCTGAATGTGATCATTATAAAATAATTCATCAAAATAGCATGCTTATGTTTGGAATTTGGGCTAATACTTGTCCCTGAAGTATTTAGAATGAAAAGTAGTATTGTGTTTGCAATTCTCCTTCAGAGAAATGCGTTAAAAAGGTAAAGTTAACATGTTGAAACTTTCTCTTTTTTTAAATTCAAAATATTTATTTATTTATTTATTTATTTTAAATTTAACAATGATTGTATTACATATTTTCATCACATCATCAGACCAGTTCAGATTAATAGATATAGGTATATAAGATTGATCAAACAATTAAACATTAACACTTTCAATACACATTCCTTTTTTTTTTTTTTTAACAGTTGACACACTGAATATTGTCCTCACAATAGTTATACAAAGCACAGGGTGTGGGCATGACACACCTTCCAATTGATATTGGTGAGGAAAGAAAAAAATTAGACTTCTTATATTAGGGAGACTATATGATATTTACACATGTAGGTCTGGCTTATTTCACTAATGAGTATATGTTCAATATACATGCTGAAATTTTCATGTGATACCATTTGGAAATTCATTGTCCTCTTCTTTCCCAAAGTCTAAAATTATCCAAAATAGTAAATGGTCGCTTTTAAAGCTTAGACATGTATATTACATGAATATTATAAGGTATCATGGTAAATAATATAGAAAGTTTTAATTGTCATTAATGTTTTCCTTGTAATGACACACACTAGATTCTATTGGCCAAAAAAAGTGTTGTAAGGAACCACGTAATCTTACAACATAAATATCACTCAAAGCAGCAAATCCTGTCAGTTATCCTCCAGCAAGACTTGTCCCCTAAGACAGCTGAATTGTCCCTAGAGAACTGATTTACACAGCAGGGCATCAAATGGAAGATAACAGCCTAGACAGAGGTGAGCACTTTGAAGGAATCCTATCATTTTATCACTGTACATTTTGCTTGCCACGTATTTTCCTGTGTTATCTCCTGTGTTTTGTATGTATGTGCCATTTTAGAACTACAGCTTTTCAAGTAAACAATTCATGGCTTATTGGGATTTTTAAAATATGTGCTTGATGCTAGCTAAAAACACCTATAATCTGAACATGACATCATATTGGCTAAGCTTAAAATTAAAAGGGGAGAGGAGGGCTTTATTATCCTCCAAGTGCCTAGAAATATGTGTTACTTATTCATAGCCAATCATAATTCCTGCCATCCAAGACCTGGATTATGGAGTATGTCCATGAAAAATTG
The DNA here is from genome assembly GCA_004027025.1 of Myocastor coypus. Taxonomy (NCBI): domain Eukaryota; kingdom Metazoa; phylum Chordata; class Mammalia; order Rodentia; family Myocastoridae; genus Myocastor; species Myocastor coypus. The sequence continues at coordinate 75,327 of PVJA010001694.1, read as the reverse complement.
AAGTATCTTTTAGTGCCACGAGGAGTGATATTTGTCCTAATCTATGACAGTATGGCTAATTATAACTTTGTGTCACAAGTGCTTCCACCTCAATTAAGCTCCAAGATAAGGAGACTGGGTGTTGTCTGTCTTGTTTCTCTCAGTGACCAGATTTTTAAGGAGACTGGGTGTTGTCTGTCTTGTTTCTCTCAGTGACCAGATTTTGAGAAAACAGTGAGCAAAGATTTTCAAAGGTAATAAAGGGGTTGAAGGTGTAGCTCTGTAGAAGACCACTTGCCTAGCGTGGGTGAGACCTTGAGTTTAATGCCTAGCACTGAAAAACAAAAAGCAAAGCAAAAAGATAATAGAAAGCAGAAAAATCATAAGCATTAAGACAATTTTTAATCACCTGTGTGTTTACTGGATGTAATCTTTACACTATGAGGAATGTAAGCTCAATATTTTTAAAAAATGTATTAATGTACTTTGTTGGTATATTCGATTTCAGTACTTTTGTGTTAGTGAAGACTGATCCCACAATGTTTGCAAGTCATTAAAATAGAATTAAAAATAACATTTGACCCTCCTTTTTAAAAGTTTTATTTATTTTTTATTCATTTAATGAGAAAAAAGATAAAATAGTAATGAAACAGTTTCAAAACAGGTTAGTAGGACAGTTACAATAATACACTGTATATTGTTTTGTCTTTGTAGTAGTTATTCAGAGGAGAAGATGCAGACATATTAGTACAAACCTTTCTTCTCAATGAACTAAGTGAAGGTAGCTGTATATCTATTCTATCTTGTATATATATATATGCTTATTTCTTCACAACCAAATGGTCCTTTATTTATATCCCCTTTTTTGTTTCGTTTTGTTTTGTCAGAGATGGCTGTTCCACTGCAGTTAGAGAAAGCTCAGTAATTGCTGAAAAGGGTCATAATTCAGAGGACGTTCGTCTCCATACAGTCACTTACCTGCAAGGCCGTTTCTTCCTGCCTGGCACACAGCAAGCTCAGAACTTCTCAAGGGCATTGGCACGGTCATTGTCTCCTCCTGGCAGGCTGTGCTCCCAGAGCTTCACCTGTGGGACTCTTGCTCCTCCCTCACCAGCTCGAAACCTTGCTTCTGAGTCCGTTCTCTGTGAGTTTCCACAGGCACTCTCTCAAGGTGCGAGTCTCGCCTAATCCCCATCCTCACTTCGTTTTCTACATAGCAGTTAGCCAGTTTACTTCTTTTTCTCGTCTATTATCCATTTTCCATATGAGATATAAGTTCCATGAGATGATTTTGTCCTCTGCTCCACCAACAGAACTAGTAACACTACTGTACCTCCACATTATTTGTTGAATGAATACATGAACCAACCGAGAACTTGTGAAGACCAAAACTCGTATCAGTAAGTACAACAAGAATAACAGCAATGAGCAAATTCATGCACTGTGTAGCACTGAGATGACTGGATTTAAGTATTTTGTGTGTTTTATTGTTTGACTTTGCTTTTAGTGTGAACAATACAGAGAATACATTTAAACTTCATAATAGCAGCTTCAACAGAAGATGGCTCAGCCAGTACTCACACGAGAATATGTTAGAGTTTACTTTAGCTAATAAGTTGTCATGGTGGACCGTAAAGTTATGAACTGAAACATCAGTTGTGAGGTATTGGTAGTTTCTTTGCCAAGGTCAACATTCACATTAATATATATTTGAACTTGTCATTACATAGAAAATGTTTTAGGATATAAAGTGTATAGGAGGCTATCCAAAATGGGTGCCTTGCTGGACAAAATAAAAACCAGATCCTATAAAGTGGGAAATAAGCAGTAATGAATTTGGGAAGCTGGACTTCTCACGGTTCTCTAGAGCCTCTCCCTTGGAATTACTTTATTACCTTGGTACTGGCTTTAGAGGGTTACCCCTTAAGTGAAGTCCTGATGCCTCTCTTACCTCACCCTATGACGTGCTAAGACAGGGCTAGGCTATTAGGCAAAGTCTGAACAAATGACTAAGATATTTCTAAGGACAGCTACACAAAAACTAGGCAGGGTCAAGCAACATCTTGTCTACTCTGTGGGCTCCAAGGTGCCCATCTTGTCACTAGCTTCATGCCACCCCCAAGAAGGAGCCATGCTTGGGCTCTGGTTCCTGTGTAAGTCTTGACCCTGCGAAGAACACGATCACCTGCTTTGCCAATCCATAGACTGCCTACAACTCCTGCCTACTTATTACTATGTTCCTGACCTCTGGAAATAGAAATGTCTGTTTTAGAGAAAAACATAGATTCAAGACCCAGACCCATCCTTTGTAAGTAGGGAAGGACTAGGCTGTCTCTCTTCACCCTGGGATCTGATTCTCTGCTGTCCAAAGTTGTCCAAGAATTGTGGACCAGGTGAGAGAAGAAGGGAGGAGCAGCAAGAAAGGAAAGCAGCTGGTGGAGGTGCTAGATGCGAGCCAGCTGGGAGAGTTGCTAGGGAGAAAGTAGACCTTGCTTCGAAATCATTTTCAGTTACAATTTCAGAAAACCCATCAAAGGCTCAATATGGACTAATAACGATGTTGTAAGGATGATTCACCAAGTAATATACTTTGTGCAAATGTAAGTGGAAATAAATAAGCGGGGCAGAGATGTCACAACTGAAGTTTAGTGACAGGTTGCCTCATTCCTTCAAGAAAGTATTTGAAGCTTTATCTTTTCTATCTCACTGTTTGTAAATCTAGTCTACTTAAATTTTTTAAAAACTCATTTATTTATTTATTTATTTATTTATTTATTTATTTATTTATTTATTTTAGTGTTTATGTATTTGGTACAGGGTCCCACTACACAGCTTGAAATCAAAGTGATCCTCCCGTCTCAGCCTCCCCAGTGCTGGGATTACAAGCCTGTACCACCACTCCTTGTGTCAATGGCCAGCTTAGCAGCATGGCATATAGAGACCAGGAACTTGGGCTTGCCAGGCAGGCGCTTAGACTGTTGAGCTATCTTCCCTGCTCTCTAAATCTAGTCATATGCTGCCAACTTCATATACTTTGCTACTCTTGGAGCATCTCTAGTAGTTGTCACCTTTTCCCTGGAAAGTGGCGAGTACTCTGTAATGTGCCGCTGGTGTTGGGAATGATCACTCTGCTGAGTTGTTTGCCACACACACTCACACAGTACAGTTTAGTACAGTTACTTGACCCCTCTTTCCATTTATCTATCTATCTATCTATCTATCTATCTATCTATCTATCTATCTATCTACCTATCTATCTATTTATTTTGGAACTGGGGATTGAGCTCAAGACCTTGCACCTGCCAGGCAGGCACTTGTGCCCCTGAGCTATCTCCCTGGCCCCTTTTCCTTTTAGAAAGGTACGTTCAGGCATGGAGAGCAGGAGAGGTGCCACAACCACTCAGGTGATTGAGACCCTACCAGTTAGGGACCCTCAGGCAGATTGGAAGTCTGTACCCCCAGTTACAGCCCCAGCTTCATCCAATCTCACTGGAAATCAGGACAATGGGTGGACTCTATTGTGGGTGGATCAGCACACATGTAGGCCATGACGTCTGATAAGCAGCTCAGAAAGCTAACTACTGAGCATTTCCACAAGTAAAAGATATCTGCTGTAGCTTGGATATGATGGGTCCCTGAACATTTCATGTGCTGGGAACTCATCTTTAGTGTGATGGTAGTCCTAAGGGCCAGCAGGAGGAAGCTCAACCAGAAGGACACTGCCTCTGATGGTAAGTAACCCTCTCTCCCCTCATGTCCTCTTCCTTCCCACATTACACGGTTGTGGTGCACCCAGGGATCCCTCCCTGGAACACTGGTGCCATGATGTTTAGGCCTTCTAGCCTGTAGATCACTGAGCCAACTAAATCTCCTCACTTTGTAAGTTACCCAGCCTAGAATATTCTGTTCTGGCTACACAGAACAGACCAAGCTAATATCAAAATACTGTTGTTAACAAAATGTGCCAAGTTGGAAATTATCTCCCAGTTCTGAGCATCTCTCAACTAAATGCTACAAGCCCAAAAAGGAAGAACATCACCAAATGTGAGCTTTCTCGGCATTTGAGTAATGAGAAGGAAACAAATGGGAGAAAAGTCAGTATTGTAAGGAAGAAAAGAATCGAGAAAAGTACTAGCTGCAATTGTTTTGTGATGGTCATTTGTTCTAGTTAGAATTCCCCTAGTATTCATATCACCAAGTTTAGGTTTGGAATGCCACACCCTGGGTCTCTCTTGCTCTCGATACCCTTCCAGAAATTAATGTTAGTACTTGATTATATTGCAAATCTATATTTAGAGAACAGTGTAGGCAAAGTGCAACGCTGAAACATCAATACTAATAGAAAGTCTTGATTAAATGGCAAGAACTTCATTTTTTTTCTTTGTACTTTTTTTGAGTAATCTATCATGAACATATAACTGCTGTCATGGCTAGGAAAGAAGTCACTTGAACAGCCAGCTCATTAACACAATAGCATTTTCGATCTCCTGGAGTTTTTCACAGGGGCATTGCCTATTCTTCCTTTGTTTCTTCTTTCCCCCTTTATTCAGCCAGTTGAGGAAATGAGATGTGTCTGCTTTCGTGGTAGGCCAGGATCAAATTAAACTATGCTTGAAGCTCATCAGGCTAATATTTCAAATTATAAATTTCAGCTCACTCAACACATTCAAACATGCTTGTGCCTGATGAAGCGTTACTTATGTGAATAATTAGCTTGAATAATGCGTGGAAGCAAGAGGACAGCAAGGAGGCATCACTTCCCTTGGTATACTGTAAATGAATGCTGAGAGGGAGAGCAAGGCGTGGCAGGTGAGGGAGGCTGTTCCTGGGTCCTGCGATCCAGTACAGGCTGCCTGCAGTAGCACAGGCAGCATTCAAAGCGGACTGAGCAGAAGCAGCCATCCACAGCAGACCAAGGGCTCAGCCGGAAGAGTCTGCAGCCAGGTGATCGTTACAGCACGTCTGACAAACATTACCTAGTTCTCAGTCCTGCAATTTAGTGTAGGAGACACAGAGAAAGCCTGTGGTGCTTGGATGTTTCAATAACCAAAAGGTCTCTGATTTAACCAACTCTACCACTCAGTTATGGTTTCTGTTTTTAAAAAAAAAAAAAAAAAAAAACTACCATCACACAGGCAATCTCTTTACTATCTACTTCATCACAACTCTATCTTTAAAAGATGGGAGCTAGCTGACTGCAAAAGAAAGCAGACAGTACCAACACGATCATCTCTCCAGCTTTAGTTATAGCTCCATCCAATACACTTTCCCACCTCCAGCCCCGGATGTTCAGAGTCTCTTATTTTGGAGTCAGACCCAGCTGGGGCTTGAAACTGGCACCAGACGTTCTGTAGCATTAGCAGATGGTGGAATCATCCAGGAAGTAATTCTACTGTGGGTTTTCTATTCTCTAACCAAGTCTTTTAAATGTAATGTGCTTTCTCATGGCTCAGCTTTCCCCTTCCTTTCATCAGTCTCTCCTATCTCAGTTCAAGGAATAATATGACAGACAGACAGACAGACAGACATTATAATCTCCTTTATGCCCTACACACTGGTAGAATGTAGCATTCTTTGGAGACACCAGAATTTCTTTCACCTCCCAGTGTCTTTTCCTGATCTTTGTTGTAAGAATCCTTCTTGTCCAACGTGGTAACACACATCTGTAATCCCAGCACTTGGAACTCTGAGGCAGGAGACTCTTGAGTTTGAGGCCAACTTGGGCTATATAATGAGCTCAGGCCTAGTCTGTACTACCTAGTAAGACCTTGTCTCAAAAAAACAAAAAAAAAAAAAAAAAAAAAAAGGAGACTCCTTTCCCCTCACATCTTACCTGCTGATTCTTAATTTCAAGACAACTGGAATTTTTACCAATCACCCTTTAGCAGGCACAGAATGAGCTTGGATTAGAAATATTTCCATCAGTTGCAACTTTCCAGATATTTTATAAGTGATGATTATTAAAAATGAAAAATACACAATTAACTTCAATTTAAAAATCTGTTAGGCATTCCCTGTGCTTCTACAAACAATTTTAGCTGTTTACATTTTTTAAAAATGATAAATATAGAAACATTCTTGCAAAAAGAGGGAAAAAAATCCCCGCCAGAACCAAAAATAGAAATGATTTTTAAAACTGTTGCTCTATAAAATGGGAATTGGTCTTGGCTTTTGCTTGTTTTGTTTTTATTTATTCTTGCACACACAGTATTTCTCCTCTCTACTCCTTCCTAGTCCCCATTGGTTCTGTGAGCTCTCAAAACTCTGTCCCCTAACTTGCCCTGTGCTTGAGTTAGCTAGCTTTCGTTTCTTTCAAAGTAAAAATATCAACCAATCCAGTGGGCCTCCAAGTCAGTTCTTCTCTTGTCCTTGCAATCCTTAGAGATTAAATAGGGATAACAATTACCCAGATGTTATCTCCCAGATAAATTTTCCAGATTAGTAAACTGGAATTATGGAAATGAGGAAAAGCTGATAGAGGCAATCAGGAAGTATTTCAGCAGTATTAAATTTGTGATGTGTATCCATAAGTTATAAAAAATGGGCATATGCATGCCTCTGTCTGCAACACTGAGGGTCAGGACTTTGTCGAAGCCATTCTTCCTGGGGATGGCTTTAATGAAAGGAACCTTCCTTGTAACTTCTGCTCTGTTGTCTTCCTAACTTCAGGAGACATCAAGTTCACTGGGACCGAGATGCTTTGGCAAAAGGGTAGGGACAGAAGGCAGCAGTCACAGGGACAGAGCTGACATTATAGGTCATCTCATACATACTTGTGTCTCCAGGGGCATTCAAGTGTGCTTATGAACGCTTTTACATTTGTGGTGCTTCGCAGCAAGGCCAGATGAAGGCAAAGTGTCTGTTCTCCACTCTACTGTTGATAACGCTGAACTTCACAGAGATGTTTTCCTTGTCCAAGGCTGAAACCCACAGGGCCTGGCTTCTAGAGGAACAGAAGGATAAGAAAACTACTTTATTGACCAAAAGGACAAGCAGTACATAAACAAGGAGTTGTAGAGCTTTGCCAATAGCTCTGTGGGAGTCATCCACCCATGAGGTCCTAGGATGAGTGCCTTGCCTTTAACATGCCAGATAATATCTGGTTGTCTGAGGGAAATATCAGGCAAGAAAGCAAGTGTCAGTGAATGTTTACTGATGAAGAGGGGACAGAGAGGTCTAAGTAGTCTGGAAGGCATTTGATGCAACAGACCTGATACACAGAAGGCAATAGAAAGGGTTAAATGTAAAGCGTGTCAGACCAAGCTACCTGTCTGATTGGTCAACCGTCAAAACTTTCATACTTTACTCGGGGTTTTTCAGAGATGAAATAAAAAATCAGGAAGAACAAGTCGGCCTTCCAGAAATAGCCCAAGGTAGCCAATCCGATGAGAAAACATTTTTCTTTAGGCTCTGGGTTGCTCCGTTTTCTTTCGGCTTTCAAAACTGAACTGCGTTATTCAAATGAAAAAATAGCGGCAGCTTGGAAACGTTCATGGTAAACTGCAGCCCCACAGACCGGCAACCGCCCGCCCGCCGGCAGCCCTGGGCGACTGCTCCCTTGGAGCAGCGTCGCCCAGCGGGAGGAGGCGGCGGGCGAGCTCAGAGCCACCCTCCCTCGGCAGCTAGCAGAACTCCGCCGGCGCTGGGAGGCGGGGCCGTGGCTGGATCGGCGTCTCTATTGGCTGACAGAGCGGCGGCGGAGGGGCATAGGAACGGTGATTGGCTAGAGCTGGTGCCAGAGGGGGCGGGGCCACTATATCTGCGAAGTCCCTTTAGCGGCGCAGGCAGTCGGTTCTGGAGTGCGGCGCCGCCGCGGAGGACCGGGATTCCAGCGGGTGGGCAAGGGGACAGTGGGGACAGCAGCGGCGTCCGCGGGGCGCAGGGCAGGCGTCTGCAGGGCTGCACCTTCCGAGGGCCAGCCCTTCGCCAAGCCTGGGACTGGGTTCAAGCCATAGCGAGGCGACAGCACCGCTCACACCAAAGAGGAGGCGACAGCGGCGGCCCCAGCCATGCTGTGCTATGTGACGAGGCCGGACGCAGTGCTGATGGAGGTGGAGGTGGAGGCGAAAGCCAACGGCGAGGACTGCCTCAACCAGGTGCGGGCCGGGGTCCAGAGCAGGGCCCCTGCGGGTCCCTCCAGGCCCAGGGGCCGCGCGAAGGTGCCAGGCACCTGGGCGCGTCGTCTGCCCGAGCCGGGTGGCAATGCAGAGGCAACCGGCGAGCGCCCCTGGTCGGGCTGCAGCCCCCTCCTCCCCGCGGCATGGGGCGCGCACTTGGGACGCCAGAAGACGCGCGCGGCGGGGGCCCCGGGCTGGGAGCGCGGGCACCATTGCGGGCAGCCACCCTTTTCTGCACCCACACTTTCTCGGAAGAAGCGTCCGCATACCTGCCGCAGGTGTATGCATGATGCTCCAGGGGATCCTGCCAGGCCTGTCAGTGCCACCCACGTCCCAGGATAGGTGGCACGAAGCAGTCCTGGGCCCCATGGTACCGTGACAGACAAGCTCGAGCCTCATGCCACTTCTCAGAGGGAGCAAATTACTCACCTGCCTTGTGGATTTGCAGGGGACGAAGAGACAGTAGGTTTGGGCTGTCTAGGGCTTGATTGTCTTGTAGCACGTGTTTCCTTAAGCGTGAAGAAGGATTCCGAACCGGGAATGCAGGCACAGTTGGTACGGCAAACAGCTGTGCACTGTGTATTCGGATCCTCTAGACCTGGGATGTTTGGAGAATCTTTCCCTAAGCTTGGCTGACACTTGTAGCGTGTTTCCCAACGTGTTTGTTTGTTGGAACCCAGATGGTTAAAACTATCCAGAAAACAAGCTGCCAAATCAGCTGGAGGGAATTCCAGTGATTGGAATAAAAAGGCGAAAAACCCCATAGATTCTCCTCCTTAGCCTTTTGTGAAGGCTTCTTTTGGGGACTCCGTTTTCTCTATTGCATTTGGGCTTGCTCTAGATACCCAAGAAAGGACAAGTCTTCATATTAGAGCTAGGTTTTGGCATCGGGGGAGCCTAGAACATTGTCTTTTCAGCTTTCAACAGGTATTGTAAGATCCTTCAAGTTTGTATGATAGGGCGTGGGTTACCTTAGACTCGCAGCCCTTGCTTGGGTCTGCCCTGATTATGGCAGCATGCACCATTTGCTTTATCCATCCTGCATTCGTTTTTGTTTTAGGTGTGCAGACGATTGGGGATCATAGAAGTTGATTATTTTGGACTGCAATTTACTGGTAGCAAAGGTGAAAGCTTATGGCTAAATCTGAGAAACCGGATCTCCCAGCAGATGGATGGGCTAGCGCCATACAGGCTTAAACTGAGAGTCAAGTTCTTCGTGGAGCCTCATCTCATCTTACAGGAGCAGACGAGGTAAAGTGAGGCCGAAAGAAAGAGGTGTCCAGTTCACCTTCCATTCTATCTAGAAAGGGACCCTTTCGACCTCTGGAGACTTTCCCAGGCGCGTCTTGCTTTGTGTAGCACAAGTTCCCCACAACTTAAGTTTGTTTTCAGTGCAAACCTCAACCCGTATGTTGAGGTGAAAGGGCGAACTACATTATTGGCATGGGTGCCGTTTTCAGACTCTTCTTTTGGTTTTCTTTGTCCTTATAAACTTAATGATAGAGCAGGGTTGAATTCTCACACATAAAAACAAAAAGAAAAAAAAAAAAAAAAAAAACTGTGACTGACTTCCTGATAGCAACATCTAATGCCCGATAGTAACCTCCAGTAGGCAGTGTTACTACAGGTCACTGTAGAGGGTTCTAACTGAAAGCAGGAAACAGTTCCTCTTGAGTTACTTAAACTTGGTCAACTTCTTCAGCCTAGTGTCAGATTACAGTGTGTAGCAGGGGAACTCTGACTGGCTTCATGCACAATTTTTAGAGTTTCTAAGTTTCATAAAAACTTAAAGAATTCTTTGAAGGCCTCAGTAACTGAATTTCACCCCACAAATACACTACTCATGATTGTTGAGTGCAGAATGTTGAATTCCTCTTTGTGTTGTAAAAGTAAAAGAGAAAGAAAAAGGAAATCTCTACCAGTTGTGGTAGGCAACTGAAGCATGTGGTTTATGTTTTCAAGAAAAAAAAAAAGTATTCTCAGGACTAACTGTAATAAAACTTTTCTTAAGGATGAGCTGGCTGAGGAAAGTGATGTTTTATACTTATTGTTGAAATACAGGAGACTTCATTCTTACAGCAGCATGTTGAGAAAAAGGAAAAGGATGACTTTTAAAATCACAGCAAATTTTGGCTCTAAGCACTGATGTTTTCCATAACCCTTTAGCTTGGAAATTCACCATACATGTGAAGAATGCAATTCTGAAAATTGTAAATAATGATAGGAGCAGTACCCTTTAAGGGTTTTTTCTATGTCATGGTGTGTGTGTGTGTGTGTGTGTGCACACATGCGTGTTTACCAAGAAACTGGTAGAAACACATTGAAATACTATCCATTTGAATTTGAAATCTTCATTTCATCTCTGGGCTTTAACATTTGAGAGAAATGTTTAGTTTTTGAAGGAAACTGGCAAACTAAATTCTTAGCACCTCTGAAAAGATCTTGCAAAATATTCTAGTAGTTGCATGTTTAAGGGTGTGTTAACTGTCTTTATTATTCAGAATAGGCTTTTTATGAAATTTAAAGCTCATGTGTGAAAGCATCTGCCTGGTACTTCATTGTCATAACTTGAAGTTGAATAAAAGAAAAATACAGCACATTAGATTATTTATAAATCATAATTTCAAGGCCTCTAGATGCAGCCCATGTTGATGATACAGATTTTTTTTTAAATCTACATAAACTCAGAGGACTAAATACTTGATTTAAACAGTGAATATGATAATAGCATGATCTCTGTGTATTGTAAGTGCGTTTATACTTTATAATTGACCATGAGATGATGTCCACGTGTGCTTTCCTGTAATTGGGTCAGTAGCTACTATCAGTTTTTTTCTCTTCATGCATGAGAGAGAGATTTTATTAATTAGAACTTGAATGAAATTCCTATCGTGATTTTTTTTTTTCCTTTACTGACTTGGTTGACTTTGGTTGCTGAAATTTATGGCTAATGACACCTTTCTACTTTAGGTAATTTTAACTGATTTTAACTCACTTTTGAAAACATATTGTTGCACCTAAACTTTTGACTTGCTTTTAATAGTATATTGAATTTTACCTGTTTTCTTATGGGATTGGCTGAAATATAAAACTAAAGTTTATATAGCACTGTGCTTTACTAACTTGATAAAGTGATGTATAATTAGTATTTGCACCTTTTAATTAGGACGTCAGAAGTTATACTAAGTCTGGTTTACAATTAGCGTTGTTTTTATATGCATGACATGATATAACAAAAACACTTGTTTTTTTTTTGTTTTTTTTTTTTTTTCTTGATGTGATGTTAGCAGAGTAAACCTTCTTGGTGTTCCAGGACTTGTTCTAAAACCTTTACCTCAAATGCTGTGAATAAACCCTGGATCTGTTTATGTAGTGAATAAATACAGCTTTCACAGCCAAGTTGTAAGAGGTGAGTTGTTACGGAGTCAGTCATGAGAGCGCAGTTCTACTTGTAAGTAGCTGGGTGGTTTATTACATGGTACTGAACTATCCAGGCAGGATTCTCCTCTGTGGACAATCAGGTGGCCTGCTTGCTGAAGAGCTGGCCTGCTCCGAGGAAGTTAACATAGTAGTTCACATCATGTTAGGGAGCCACTGAGCTGATGGGCCAAAGGCGTACCTGTCACTGAAGCCCTGGGTCTGGTCTGCCTCTGCCCCTGAGGGCCTGCGTTTGGCTTCTGAGCCTGAGGCCAGTGCAGTGCACAAATCTGAAAGAGATCATCTCGAAAGTCCACCTAGCAGCAGCTTTTTAATTTTATCCTTTGCCTTGCTTTGTGTCTGTATTGTTTGCCCACATATATTTCCAGGAAGCATTTTGGGCTTTGACTTAGGTTGGCAGTCAGGGTTCATCTGCTATTGGATTTGGTCTAATCTTAGATTTGGTCTGATCTCCTACCCCGAGAAGTTGAGTGCAGGCCTGAAAAGTGAAAGGCGAGTCTTTCTCAGACCAGCTGGGTAGGGGACAACAGGCATTTCTAGCACATGTTTGCCTTACTGTAGACCGAAACAAAATGTGAGACAGATTCATGAATTCCAGAAGTAGATCTGAAATAATCTTGAGAAGTTCTGCCTCTCAAAGGCTTTTGGTTATTCATGACCATTTAGACTGCTTTTTGTCAACATTTTCAAATGCAGAGATGAGAAAAGTATAGGCTTCATTCTCACAGTGGTAGCAATGCCATCCAGTCCCAGTGAGATCTGTGTCTTCCTGTCTTGCCCACCTTTTGCCAGAGCTCTGTGGGCCTCGCTGGAGATGAACTTGCTCAGTCAAGGATTGCCCGTACCTGAGTGCCCTTTCCCAGCACAACCACAATATAGATGCACCGAGTCCTGAAGTCAGTGCTTGGCAAAGTGCTACAGTCCTGGATGCTAAGCTTCATCAAGATTTCAGGGAAAGGAGCAATGACAAGTTTGCCAAGCCCCTCCCACCCTTCCTGCCTGTCTGCCTTTCTGAGCTCCACTTAGTCCTGACTCGGAAAAAACCCCAGCCCTTCAAGGGAGACGAAGCTCCCCCAAGACACGGTGTGCCTTTCCCTTTGTAGTATTTTTTTTTTCCCCCACTTTGGAACTGGGGATTGAACTCAGGACCTTGCACTTGCCAGGCAGGCACTTGTGCCCCTGAGCTATCTCCCTAGCCCAGCCCTTCCTTTGTAGTATTAATGAGGTTGCAACGCTAAATTTACTTATATGGCAGATGTTTATTGTCACTTACTCTGATCTCAACTCCATTAAAATTGATCGACATGGTATCCCTAGAGTCTGGCATGGGCCTCCTGCATCAAGATTTGTTGCATCCATCAATTAAAAAGTTACAAATAAAAATAATATAAATTGATAGACATTTTCTTATAGCTATTGGCATGTTTTTTCAGTCTGCTTTTGTAAACTGCAAAGCTGAGTGTAGCTAAAAGTCTCTAAAGGCAATCTGTGAAACAATGTTTGGGTGGTTATTTTCTGCTTAGAACTTGTTCTGTCCAGGCTGATATTAATCTCACAGTTGGTTCTCTTGCTTCAGCCTCCCAAGTGCTAGAGTTACAGGTGTGCACCAGCCACCACTCCCCACTTGCTCTTCACATTATTTGGGGGTTGGGGCTTTTTGCCCCCTCTGTTCCTTTGCTTGCTCAGTTGAGGACACAGGGTCTCCCTGGGTTACCCAGCTAGGATTCTGTAATTCTCCTGACTCAGTCAGAGGAGTTTTTGTTTTGCTTTGCCTTGAACAGGGAAAGGTTTAGGTGGTTCACGGTTTGTGTAAGCTTTAGTCCACACTCAGCTGGCTGCAAGGCAGAGTGACACATGGCAGCGGGCAGCCGTTCATGGTGGCAGAAGGCGGCAGAAGCAGCAAGGAGGAGCGGGCCGCCAGCTGAGTTGTTAACTGTACCTTCCTCACCACTGTATCTAATCTCAATCACTCTGTAGTCTACATCCTTACCTACTCGGTTTTCCTCCCACAGGCTTGCACAGATGTCTGGAAATGTGGGGAAAGTTGGGTTCTTACAAACAGCTCACAGGGACCCTAAGCACACCTGATGTAGTAATGTTAAACCAATTAAGTGTGGAGCCAAATCTTGTAAATGACTCTCAAAAGTCTTGACTTTGTTGTCAGTGTTGGCAAAGGTTAACCTCACAGTTTACCTTTGTGTGATTCCTGTTGGGTAAGTTCTCTTTAATGCTGCTGTACTAGTATAGATCTATCATAAACATGCCATTTATGTTCTTCATTCTAACCACATACCTAAGAGTAGAATGACACTTTTTGTATGTTTTTGTTTTCTGCACGTCAAAATGAAAATCAGGAAAGTGAAATGGAAACTTTGGCATGTGGACATTTTTGTAAAGAAAGTCTGAGTTGACCTTGTGCCTGCTTTTTCTTTCTGCTGAGACTATAGGATGTTTGTGCATCATTATGTGGCATCAATTTTAGCAGAGGATCTGCCAGCTAGGCATCTTCAGGCGCTTTCAGTTTCTGATATTTATGTATTTCATGAAGTAGGGGACATTGTAAATAAAATGCATTGATCTAGAGGACACAAGGCTCATACATGACATCCCTAGCCAGTCAGCTTCAGGGCCATGACATGAATTTTCCTTCCGATGTCCTGCTGCAGCCTGTGTCAGCAAGAGGACCTAACAGGTGACTCAGGATGGAAGGCAGTTCCAAAGGTGTTTACTGTAGGTCTGAAAACTGCTGAACAGGCCGTGCCTTGTGGAATACAAGCCTAGGAGCACTCCTGACTAATCTGTTGAGAAGCAGATAACACTGTGGCTTGGGAGATTGTCTGGATAAGGTGTTTTGCCTAGACAGGTCTCTCCTGAGGCAAGTAAGCACCCTGTTTGGTAGAAAAAGTTTTCACAGACTCCATGCTTCAAGAGCAGTGTTTTGGAGTGGATTGCAATCACTCCTGACCTTGGGAGCTACCCTATCACCTCCACCTATCTTTCAATTGCTTCAGGGTGTGAGGCGGAACACACTTATCAGTGGTTCTCCTTGTGCTTTGAGAAAGAGCTCTCTGAGCCTGAGGAGAGTTTTGACTTGGTAATTGCTTGCTTGTGACAGGTTTTTTCACTGAAACACCTCCGTGAAGAACATTTGCTAGCTCCATTTATATATAAGTTATTTGTTCAAATTCTGAACCTTGACCTTACTAATATTTTTCCTAACCTCTTATAGACATTTTCATAGACAGAAAAGTTGAAATTTATTATAGCAAACACCCATGTAGCCCCATAAGATTCTAGTAAATGTATTATGACTGCTTCATTACATATTTATCTGTTTATTGGTTCCTTTACTCATCCTTCAATCTTAACTTTAAAAAAAAAATTATTTATTTGGTGCAGGGTCTCACTATGCAGCTTGGATTCCTAGTGTTAGTCCTGTCTCAGCTTCCCCAGAGCTGGGATTATAAGCATACAGCAGCATGCCTGGTTCGGAGCCAGTATTGCACACTGAGGGTTCTGGGGCCAGCATGGCATGTGATACCAGGAATCAAACTCAGTTCCTTGCACTTGCCAGGCAGGGGCTTAGACCACTGAGCTATCTCTCCCTAGCCCCAATCTTACCTTTTTGATGCATTTCAAAATAAATTATGCATACGCACACTTCTTCTTAAATAATTCATTTAATATATTTTTCAGTAGAACTCCATGTTTACATGCAATTCATGTTTCTTCCGATGCAAAATTTACATGTGGTGAAATGCATAAATCCTAATTACATCACTTAATGAGTTTTGAGCAATGAAAATGTAAATGTTATCACCCCAGAAAGTTCCCGGTCCCTGGTATTCTCCACTCTTCTTCATCACTCCTCGGCCCTTACGTAGTGTGTGTTTTCGGCCATAGCTTTGTTATGTCTGATCAGCTCTGTACATATGGAATCATGCAGTAAGTGCTCATCATGTCTGCCTTCTTTTGTACATCATCCACCCACACTGTCCTGTGTGTCGGTGGTTTAGTCCATCACTGCAGGGTAGTATCCCACTGTGTCAATATACCTCCGTTTGTTGATCCCTAGTCCTGTTGACAAGCACCTGTTTCCCCTGAATAAAGCCACCAGGAGCACGTAGGTCTGCTTTTTCCTTTGTACACTCATGTGTTTTTCTTTTCCTTGAGTAAATAATCAAAAATAAAGCAGTTGGGTTATAGAGCAGGCAATTGTTTATTTTATAAATAATTGCAGACCTTTGACAAGGCTGTTGTACTAGTCTCTTCTCCCATGGAGAAGCAATAGTCCCGTTCCTCCAAATCCCTGCCAGCCTTCAGAGTGGGTAGATAGTGCTGGAGTATTGGGTTTTAATTTGCATTTCTCTAGTAATTCTTAATGTTAATCTTTTTTGTGTATGCTTATTGGCTTTCAATAAACCTTTTGTGAGGTATCTGTTCAATCCATTTATACATTTTTATTATTTACTTTTATTTTGAACAAATTCTTCATGTATCTTAGATACCAGTATTTGTGTGATACAAGTTCTGTAAATGTATTTCCTACTGTGGCTTGTCTATTTTATGATGCCTTTTGGTGAGTAGGAGTTTTTAATTTTGGTGAAGTCTAATTTATCCATGCTTTTTCCTTTAGTGATTTTTGTTAACTGCATCCTGGGAAACTATTTTGCCCAGCATTTTCTTCTGTGATTTTTGCTGACTCTCTCCTGAGAACCCTTTGCTATTCCCTTATCTTGAAGATGCTCTTACATGTAGTGCGTTGAGCATTATAATATTAATATTTACATGTAGGCCACCTTGAATTGATTTGTTTTACTAGAATTTTAAAATATGAAACAAAAAAAAAAAACTTGAAGCAATTCTGTTGTGATTTGATGGTTTTAAAGTATAACTTGGCAGTTGGAGTTTCAGTTAAAGTAAACTGATGTGGTTGAGTGGTTGGAGCAGGGCTATGAGGTGGAATTGCAGCTGGCGTCTGGCCGCAGGAAGGGACAAGCCAGGCCTCATTCTCCACAGCCAGGCTTGGCATGTTTTTTGGGGGAAGGAATCAGGCAAAACTAGTACCTCGCCCTTCTAAAAATGTTTAGTTTAATTACACTTTAAGTGTAACTGTGAACCTGAGTATGCCTTACCTTTGTCCTGAAAAGCCCCTGGAAATGGTGTAACTGGTAAGACACCTGGAGAGCGGTGATCGAGAGTGACCTCCACCGCTAGCAGCCTGGCACCTCGAAGGGCCTCGCCGGAAGCCGTGCGTGGGCGCTAGACGAGGGTGCGCCAAGGTCCAGTGGAGAGCTCTCTGATTACAGACTCTTCATTTAATTTCATTTCTTAACATTATGAAAGCATTCATTTTAAAACACAGAAACTTGAAGTACTTCAAAACAAAAATATATTTAGAATACGTGTTCTCTTTTAGAACAAATATTTGGCCTATCCTTAAAAGCATCCACAGCGCTACAGTACGTAGGAAAACACTTATTCCCATGACGCCAGGTGCAAGGTAGCTACCGTGTTTCACCGTGGGCCCCCAGATGTGGTTCACGTGTTACCCATTTTCTTAATAAATGGGTAAAACTTAATGAATTCCAACGTATAGGCCCAATCCAGTTTTAAAAGTGGCAGTTTGGATGTATATGCGTACAACATATTCACAGATATTTGCTTAAGGCAAAGAAAACAGATTTTTCCCAAAGGCTTTCTTTTTCTTTGTTATTCTTAGATGTAGCCAATGTTGAGTTATATTTGTCAGCTACTTTTGATCTTTAGTTTTTTTAAAAAAATCACTGCAGGCAAGACTCCTTGACTATCTGCTCGTTTTAGTTCCTGGTAACCTTTCACACACTTCACAAAAAAAGAAGGGGATAAAATCCAGGAACCAGACATACAGGTACAGGCCAGATAGCTAGAGCGGGGGATCACAGAAGCAAATACTTGATTTAGTGCCACTGATCAGTCTCGTACCCCCTTGTTGGAAATGTGTCTCAGGCTCTGCCGTCTTCCCTTATGGAAAGAGCATACTAGGGTCTGCCAATCAGACATCACAACTGGGGACGTTGCCTGCCACACTTGCCTTGCGCTGCTCCTCTAGAAAACAAAGCCTTGTCACCTGGAGTTGCTTCGGTGGATTACGCACCTTCACTCTAGCAGGCTGTGAGTTCCATGTGAAGAGGAACTATCAGTGACAACCAGGCCACTATCCCATAGCCCCACTGTGGGGCTGAGTGCAGAGATGATGTAGGACAAGTCTTTATTGACTTGAAACCAAAATGGCCTTACAGTCATGAACTACACGAAGCAGGAAGGGCCTCTCCCACAGTCCACCTCAACAGCAGGTGCAGTCACCAGTGCCACCCCACCCCGCCCCCACAATGCACCATCCCACTCTGACCTGCATGCCAAAGCAGCACTGCCTGCTGGCTGCTGCCCATGTGTGTTTATTTGGTTCTTGCTTCCTTGCCTTGGATTTTGGCAGCTGTCTCTCCAGAAGTAGGCATGAGGAGTTTGGAAAAATTTCAGTCAGTTTTGAAACTCTTCTTTTACAGGCTTGCACTTACTATTTAATATAACAGAAAGGAGTTTCTGACTTCATCCCAAGAAAATAAAAGAAACCTTTACATAAGCAGGCATTAAGTTGCAAATGATGATAATCTTAAAAATCTTTTGGCACATGATTTCTTCTTGAATGTAGATGCAAGTGTAGATTAGGATTTCAGCATAGATGAAGATTTTAGATTCCTAAAACAGTCACGGATAGTTCTGTCCTCAGAGAGGCTTTATAGGCGGCCAGCAAGAGGAATTTTGCCAAATGGCCATCTGTAATGCCTTTTGAGGGTTGAGGCTGCTCTGTGACCCCAGGGTTTTCTGAGAATGCTGGCCCTGTGTCCTAAGATATTTATTTTCAAGTCAGTTGTATTTGTGGCGATTTCTTCGCCCCAGCAGGGGAGCCCCTCTCCCTTTAATGGTATGTCAGAAACATTTTAAAGACTAACAGATGTTTGGGTTAATAAAAACCATGTTTATCGTCTTCTGTTGGTATTGTGCATTCTCACTGTGATTTCTCTATGGGTGTTCAGAATAAGGAGAAAACTGGTATTTGTTAGAGTTTGATAGCTTTGAATACTTCCTTGGTATTATTATTAAAGGCACAAAAGATTGAATTTGAATATTTCTTGGTGCAGAAAGACGAATGGCTGTTCTCACACTGTTATTTTGGGACTGAGTGCGGGCCCATCGTTGTTGTTACTGCCTTACTTTCTCCTACCTCCCTTTCCTGCATTTCTCCTGTGACTCCCTGCAGCCTGGCCCAGCAGACCCGAGTGTGAGATTTCAGTAGGCACAGAGTCAGGACTGGAGTAAGGACGTAGTACTTGGTCGAAGTGGGGAACTAAGTTGATAGTGTTCAGAGCATTCCCAGTGGCCATACTTCATTTATTAATAGGAGCTTTGTGATATTTAAGCACCTTTAAGAGGCTACCACAGTCATCAAAGGAAGGTTTAAGCCCACATTTCCATATGTGATAAAACAAATTTTATCACATAGACCACTCTTGTTTTGTGTCTTAAATATTCTTTTTGGAATTTTCAGCTGTATGGACCATACCAGCATTTCCCCAGGAGTCTCTTAACTGAGTTGCCTTTTAGTGAATGTAAAATATAGTATCATATACAGTTACAGCAGTCTCAAGCAGAACAAAACTAAGATTGTATTATAAAAGAGTCATGCCTGAAATCTGAGAACTTTGGAAGACAGCAAAAAAGGAGGATTGCAAGTTAGAGCTCAGCCTGGGCGTCTTAGTAACTAGTAAGAGCCTGTCTCAGAAAATTTAAAAGAGATGGGGCCGTAGCTCACTACGAAGACCCTAGATTCCATCCCCAGGAAATGCTTAGTAACAGATCTGTGCCATTTTACATATATTTATGGAGCTCTATGGTATTAGAGCCACAGAAGCAATTAACTAAACCATGCTAGCAGTTTAACACATCAAATACCACAGTAGAGAAGTGGGTGGCTTCCATGTGACATAGACCAAATAGTATCCAAGTGGGAGGACAGGAAGAATGGTCATCAGGACAAAGGGAATGGCAGGACCAGCTTTTCCAAGGAGAGGCCTGGTGTCTTACTTGGGGCAGAGTGGCTGGAGGTCATGGCTGAAACTCTGGAGCCAGGGGGTGCAGAAGTCTGGGTGTTGTGCGACCATCATGTACAACATGTCCTCATCCCAGAAGGACTTTGAGCAGAGAAAGGTGTGATTGTGCTGGAAGTAAGTGACTTATAAGGGTGCTGGCAGGGTCCACGGGACAGCAGTGCCTGAGGACACTTCAGCTCAGATAGCTGAGAGCTGCCAGGTAGCCTGAGGTGATACTGACCAGTCGAAGTTGCACTTTTAAGATTTTATCAGAATCTACCCAAGATAGTTTTTCTGGGATGGGGAAATAGCCTAGCAGTCTAAGTGCCCGCCTGGCAAGCACAAAGACACAGGTTCAATCTCCAGTACTGCATGCCATGCTGTCCCAGAACCCCAGGCACACCTTTCAGGCCACTGAAACTGGACATGGTGGTACACACATGTAGTCCCAGTGCTGGGGAGGCTGAGACAGGAGGCTCACTATGAGTCGAAGCAGCATAGTGAGATCCTATACCAAAAAAAAAAAAAAAGAGAAGAAAGAAAGATTTAAAAAATGTATTTAAAAAGTTTTTCTGATTAAGGAAATTTGTTCTATCACATAACACAAAAGTATAATTATTTTGTATCTTATGACCTGAATGCTACCAAACTTATTTTCTGCACATGTGTTTTGTTTGTAATTTTTATTACAGTGAAACTTAGTCCTGAGACATGTTCTGCCTGAGTGCTCCTGATAAAAAGAGTTCTGTAATGGCAAGCACATTCAGCATGACTTTTAGAATTGTTCCCTTTTCCTTACTTAAAATGAAATTACTCGATTATGAAAGTGCCGCGCAGGTTGCTTATTGCAATGCTGCAGTCGAGCCTAGGGCCTTGGACGTGGGCAGCAAGCCTTACCACTGGGCCACCCCCAGCCCACCACGCGGCATCTGGGACTCCTGCATCCCCGCACCTAACCTCCTTGTTGCCTTTGTTGCAGGCACATTTTCTTCCTGCACATCAAGGAGTCCCTCCTGGCAGGCCACTTGCAGTGTTCCCCAGAACAGGCAGTGGAGCTCAGTGCCCTCCTGGCCCAGACCAAGTTTGGGGACTACAACCAGAACACTGCCAAGTACAACTATGAGGAGCTGTGTGCAAAGGAGCTCTCGAGTGCTGCCTTGAACAGGTGAGGCCGCTGAGCAGCTAGTGGGCGTGTGTGCGGAGCTGGTGACGTGACAGGAACTTCCAGGGAAAACAAGCCTCTGGTACCCAGGGACAGTCCTTGCAGTCAAGGCTGGGCCATAACCCAATTTAACCAGTTATTTTCAAAAGATTTATTACCCTTTGAGACATATATAAACATAGACCATACAGGGCCAGCAAGATAGCTCAGTGGACTAAATACCTGCTTAGACAAGCACAGGGACCAGGGTTTGATCCCTGACACCACATGCTATGGCACAGAGTCAGGACTGGTCCATACAGCTGAAAATTCCAAAAAGAATATTTAAGACACAAAACAAGAGTGGTCTATGTGCCGGGCGTGGTGGCTCACGCCTGTAATCCCAGCACTCGGGAGGCTGAGGCAGGAGGATTGGTGCAAGTTCAAGGCCAGCCTGGGCTACAAAAGTGAGCTCAAGGCCAGCCTCAACTGCATAGCGAGACCCTGTCTCAAAAAAAAAAAAAAAAAAGAGTGGTCTATGTGATAAAATTTGTTTTATCACATATAGAAATGTGGGCTTAAACCTTCCTTTGATGACTGACACCACATGCTATGCTGGCCCCCTGGGCCACCAAGACTGGACTCAGGGAGGCTGGGCACTGAGGAGGCTGAAAACGGGAGGATCACTATGAATTTAAGCTGCGTAGTAAGACCCTGTACCAAATCATAAAAATAATAACAAATAAAAAATAAACACAAACTATACAAATAAGTACCTTCATGTGAAATGATAAGTGAGTATTTCTTAAATCTCCAATCTTTCAAAAATTCATTTGTTGAGCCTGGGACATAGCTCAGTGGCATAAGCGCCAGCCTGGAAAGTTCAAGGTCCTGAGTTCGATCCCTGGTCAAAAAAAAAAAAAAGTGTGTATCCTACGAAAAGTATTATAATAAAAACTATACTGATATTTTCTTCATCCAGCAAGAATTGAATCAAGAGTCCTAATATAGGCATTTCAGTTATCTGTTCCTATATAACAGGTTTCCAAACCTGGTAGCTGACAATAACAAACCTCCTCTTGTAGCTGAGACTGTTGTGGGAAGGCCCTGGCTCCGGGGGTTTCCTCTTGGGATCTCCCAGGAGGCTGCTGTCCGCTGCTAGACTTCAGTCTCGTCTACAGGCTCGGCTGAGGGAGGGACCCATGTACAGGAGGGCTCCTGGCCTGTTGGCTGCCCGCTTCCCTCGCTGTGTGAACCTTAGGCCCATCTCATGGTGTAGTAGCCAGCTTCCCCCAGGATGAGTGGTCCAACTTGGAACAAAAGCAAAAAGCCAGAAAGGAAGCATAGCTTAATCTCAGAGTGAGTCACATCCCGTGACATGTCCCATATATTCTGTTCGTAAAATCAAGTCCCTAACCCAGCCCATACACAGTGGAAGGAACTTACATAGGACATGGATAATGTCACCAAGGGCCACGTGAGGGTCTGGCCAGGACAGTAGAGCTAGCAAGACCTGTCCTTCTTTTGGCTGCAGATGACCTATCTGCTTAATCACTGACAGTGCTAGATTATAATGAGACTTACTACCTGCCTATTCATAAACATGATGCAGAGTTCCAGCATGTACGTTGGTCTAATGTATATTGTTTAAGATCTTTCATGATTCATCACCAGACAGCATCCCCAAAAGTGTTCTCTCTTGAATATGTAATAATCAAGATCTTGAAGAACACCTTACAAATATCTGACCACACATTTGCTAGATAAATGGGACATTAATGATATACACCTGTGTGCTTTCGTGATTCCTGAATGGCACCACCGTATTCCACTAGTGAAAATCGCACTGATGAATCTGTAAAGCCCGCCGGTTAGTCTCTGTGTGTGACTCTGTGCTCTCTTGGCATCCTGTAGCATCATCGCAAAGCATAAGGAGTTGGAGGGGACCAGCCAGGCCTCAGCTGAGTACCAAGTTCTGCAGCTCGTGTCAGCAATGGAAAACTATGGCATTGAGTGGCACACCGTAAGGGACAGCGAGGGCCAGAAGCTGCTCATAGGGGTTGGGCCCGAAGGCATCTCCATCTGTAAAGAGGACTTCAGCCCCATCAACAGGTAACCTGAGCTCACTTACATGCTCTCAGCCCTGACCGCAGGGACACAGCTGGAGCTTTCACCGTGAAGGCAGAAAACGGAGAGGGGTTCCGTAGGCAGTTTTCTTGCAGGAATCCATGTTTCATTTTAATTTTACTCAGGCTTTAATAGCCATGTAATTATTTCTCAAACACTAACTTCTAAGTGTACCAGTGGGGCAAATTTTTCAAATAAGCTGTTCACGGTGGCCATAGAGGCCTCTCTCTGACCTCTCCACACTCCTGTATGCACACACAGACTCTCCAGGGCTGCATTTCAGCATCTGTGCAGGACAGCCGGGCTAAGCGACTGGTGTGCTGCAAAGTTTTTCTAAGGAAAGGTATCACACAGTGCTTCTTCCGGACTGGCTTATCTTTATTTTTCTGTCTTTTAGGATAGCTTACCCTGTGGTGCAGATGGCCACCCAGTCAGGAAAGAACGTATACTTGACTGTCACCAAGGAGTCGGGGAACAGCATCGTGCTCTTGTTTAAAATGATCAGCACCCGGGCGGCTAGCGGACTCTACCGAGCCATCACTGAGACACACGCGTTCTACAGGCATGTACCTTAGCATCACAGCGTTCCTTAAGGGTTTTGATGACAAGCAGGCTTTTATTCTGTCATGATGTCAGTGGGCCTCTATAGGATCCCGAGCATGGACTGCTTTGGAACTTTTTTTTTACCATAACAATAGAGAGAGCTTGTGAAAATGATCCCAGGTCCTCACTGCCTACATAAGGAGTTTCTGTTAACACTGTCAGTCCCTCATTCCATAGAGCCTGTTTAAGCCAAGTTGTGATTGGATTCAAATATTTGGAAAACTAAAGCCAAGAAATTTAATTGGTAGGCAGTCTTATAGTCTTTTTCACTTTTAAAATAGATACACAGATTGTGGAGCAGAATGGAAAATTTACAGACGTTTTTTAACATAAAAACTAAGTCTTCAAAAAAGGAATTTCCTTTATTTTCTTCCACAAGCTATTTGGGCCTGAAACTCTTAACCCGGAAGAGGAGTTAGATATTCTCTGTCCCCGTATTTATGCTGCTTCGTTGCAGGAGCTATGGAGACCCTTGCGAAGGCTGACCTGTTTAACACACATGACGTAGGGAGCTTCTGGGGCCTGTGCACGGCGTGCTGATGCATGCCTCCCGCCGGGGCAGGGGTTTCAGGTCTACTTCTCAGAGTTCCCTGCCCTTCGATGTTAACGCAGGTGTGCACACTTTCCTTGCAGGTGTGACACAGTGACCAGCGCCGTCATGATGCAGTATAGCCGCGACTTAAAGGGCCACTTGGCTTCCCTCTTTCTGAATGAAAACATCAACCTCGGCAAGAAGTACGTGTTCGATATTAAAAGAACGTCAAAGGAGGTATATGACCATGCCAGGAGGGCGCTGTACAATGCTGGTGTGCTGGACCTCGTCTCAAGGAATGGCCAGAGCCCTCACGGCTCCCCGCTCAAGTCCTCCGGGAGCAGCATGAACTGCAGAAGCTGTGAGGGCCTCAGCTGCCAGCAGACCCGGGCGCTGCAGGAGAAGCTGCGCAAGTTCAAGGAGGCCATGCTGTGCATGGTGTGCTGTGAGGAGGAGATCAACTCCACCTTCTGCCCCTGCGGCCACACTGTGTGCTGCGAGAGCTGCGCGGCACAGCTACAGGTGAGAGGCCGCTGGCCCGCATTTACCCACCAGGCTGCAGTGGCTGGGCACACAAAGATGGCTGGTGCACAAGGAGTGTCTCTGCCTGGGCAGCCGTGGGCTTGGTGGCCCTTTGGAAATGGTTTTGGACTCCATACCATTCACCCAGCAGAGCTACTCTGAATCGTAGACATGTTTTCAAGTTCTAGAAGTGAGGTCGAGGTTCCTGAAGTACTCCATCTACTGGAGTCAGTGGCTGAACCCAGAGCCAGGGTCCAGGCCCATGTTACCACTCCATGTAGCCTCCTGTTCCTGATCCCTGGTGGGGAAGGAAGGTCTTAGCATTTATTTGCCTAAAGTACTGGGGAAAGAATTCTTCAATTTGGGGTTATAATGAACTCAGCTGCTGTGGTGGGTCGTTTGCTTTGATTACTTGTGATTAATTTCTTTTTATTACTATAAATGTCTCTGATGACTTCTTGGATTGGTTGCTACTGATTAGCAAGTTAAATTAATATTAATAGAGAAAAATCAAGAGAACAGGTTTTTTTCTTTTTCATGTTTTCTGCTCCAGTAATTTTCTTCACTTGGTTTTATTTCTCAGAAGCATCTGCTCAATCCCTGTGGTTTATATAAAACGAATGCTAACACTACATGTCACCGGGTCCTTCAGCTACTGCTGGTCTCACAGCTGCTCTTAGGGCTGGAGAATGCACACACAGTGCACCTGGGCCCCTCCCAAGAGCAGAGCATGTCACCTGGAGGAGCAGTTTCCCTGGGAACAGACTCAGGCTTGCCTCTTTTGGCTGCAGATTCTGACCTTGTACCTCAGTCTTCCATCAGCCACCAAGAAAGCAGGCTTGTTGCCTGTGGGCGGGAGCAGAGCCATATTCGGGCCACACAGTGTGGGCTCTGCCATCCGCCACCTGAGCTGAGGCCATACAGTTTTTGAGAGGTCTCCTGCAAGGTGGCCTGAGATGTCAGAATATATTCCTGGGGGACCACAGCCTACAGAAAAAGTACTCTGAAGTAATCATTTTACTTACTGCCTTTCTGAGAGCCTGAGGGAAAGTCGACTTCATGTCCTTTCATGAGCGCATTTTCATACATTTTCCAAGCCTTTGTAAAGTCTAAACAACCAAACCTATTAGGAAAGTTCTCTGCCAATTGAAAACCTAGAAGTCACTGTGATCACGGCCTATTTAGAACACTCAGTGTGGTAGATACCAAGGGCACACACCGCCGATGAGGGCCTGCCAAGCTGTCCTAACCAGCCCTGTTGGCTTCTCTCTTGCAGTCGTGTCCGGTCTGCCGGTCTCACGTGGAACACGTCCAGCACGTCTATCTGCCAACTCACACCAGTCTTCTCAATCTGACTGTCATCTAATCTGTCCTGCATTGGTGGGACACGCCATGTTTCCATGAACTGCACTATTGTAAACTATGAGAATAGTTTTGTGGAGAAAATAATTTCCCTCCCAACACCCACCTGCCATGCAACATTCAATACACAAAGAAAAACAACAACAAGAAGAACAAAACAGGAATAGAGCTATTCTTCACTGCAGGAACACCCGTGCTAGAGCCAATACGCCCAGTGAGGGGAACAAGGAAGCCCCCTGGGGCCCAGACACATTCCTCGGACTTTGATTTTTTTTTTTTTTTTTTATGATCAAATAAAGGAACAGGTAGAATATATATCAGTTAAGTGGCAACATAGCCAAAAAGTGGGTACCTTTTAGGAAATGGTATTGCAAGTCTCCATAGTATATCCCAAGGTAAGCTTCCTACCTGTGGCAGATTTTATAAGAAGTAGTTTTAGGAATTTACTTGGTTCTTTTGTATGGCTGTGGAACACCGAACATTTTTAATAGGAAAATTTTTCTTAAATAGTTGTCATTATAATGTCATTTCTGTTTTTGTAACTTGTTTGAGAATGCTTGGACCACAAACAGATTTCAAAGTCAGGCCTGAGGTGGTGACAGCACTCGCCTATACCCCAGCACTGGGGAGGTTGAGGCCAGAGGAGGGAGGGTTAAAGGCCAACCTGGACAGTTTAGCAAGATCTTAATCCAAAGGTCGGCCACAATGCTCTCTGTCAGATTGAAACCAGTCTGGCTAGGAGAGAGCAGCTAAAATCCAACAAGGAGACTTCTTATTCCTTTTTCCTTTTCCTCCTATGCCCCATGCTTTTTTGATTATGAAAAAGATGGTTAAAAGCAGTAGACAAGCATGTCTTGGGCTTTATTGAGCCTGTGAAATATTTTAAGACTTAAAAGGGAGAGCATTTTCCTTGGGAAGAGAAGCTGAGCTTGCTGAGGAGGGGCAGATGCCCCCCCACAGCCAGCTTCCCTCATCCAAGCCCTGGAGACCAGCGCCATGGTGGGAGCCACATTGCCAGAAAGATCAAGCCTTGTGCAGCCTTACAATAGGGTTCTAGGTATTATTTCCTCTTTGTGCGTGTGTTTTGAGTTTTTCTTATTTCTGTTCTCTGTGTGTGTGTATATGTGTGCGTGTATGTGTTTCTGTGTGTGAGTGTGTATGTGTGTAAATGCTTAATTCTTTCAGTTGCCCCCTCTGTGTCTTTCAGAGGAGTTTTGGTTCTTTTGTTCCCATATCCTTAAACATATTTTCCACTCCTCCTTGGGCATTTTGAAAGCTGGTCCACTAGTGGGTTTTCTAGGATGTCAGGAAACCTGGATGACCTTATTGGGTGCAATACTAGCTAAGTTAAAGCTAGAAACCTACACTGTCACTTTACTGAGATTTCTGAGTATACTTTTCATATTGCCTTAATGTAGCAGTAACGTGTTATGCATTTGTTTCTTTGCACAGACATTTTGTCAGATATTAAAACTCTACTTTTTTATGGCACATATTAGCATATAAGCCTTTATTCCAAGAGGTATTTATTTTTTCACTTGTAAAAAAATAATGTTTCCACATAAAGAACTCTGTTATATCCTAAAGGACTTCTGTCTTTTATATTCAGGATAATAAAGACTTTAAAGCAAACATAGGAGTTTGTATTATCATGGTTATTGTGATTTAAGACAGTTTTATTCAGTTAAAAGATATGAGCAGTAACATCAAGGTTGGTGTCTAATTTCCTTTTACACAGAAAATGGGGAAATGTTCATAGTGTTTGGTCTAATTGAGACCATCACCGGGTTTAGCTTCCCTTTCATCTATGTTTTGGGGCTGTAGGGTTGGAAAATAATGTGGTGCACAAAAGCAGATGCAAAGTAAAAATTCAGAGAAAGCGTAGAGGAGGAGGGTGAAGTTGGAAACTAATAGCTCATAAGTCAAGCTCGTGCTGCTGGCGAACACCAGGCATTGATGAGCAACGTGAGTGATGGTGAAGCTTCTGGAGACCGAGTGCCAGGCCGTGGCCCCAAACACACTTAGGTATCACACAGTGCCAGCGCTGCCATTAAACCTAATTCTGAGGCTTTGGTTAGAAAACAACTCATATGTGAACAGCTTTTAAAAACAGAACACAGTAACATGTGCAGTAGGTTTGTCTAGGTGCTAGCAGGAAAATTCTAGGTCATAGAGTCCAGTACACCATCCTATGGGGCTGCTAGTTGGCCACTAGTAGGCCCTAACTGCTTGGTGCCTGTGGTGTGTGCATAGCCAGTTCACAAAGTGCTTTGTGGAGTAGAGAATATTGTACGATACGTGTCACTGATCGCCTTAAATAATTTTTGAACATTGGGAGGCAGATTTGTTCTCTTCCTATTTCTGAGTCCCTCTTCTGCCAGTGCCTTAGCATTAACTCACTTGTTCAACCCATCTACTCAGTACCCACAGTGTCATCTTCTCTGTATTTTTTAAGTAGGAAAACCACAAAATGTATTAGATGCTTAAATCATGGAAATACTAGTCTCCAAAAGCTGACTGATCCAAGATGCCTGTATTACATTCTTAGCCTGCAGTATACACTGTGACTCTATAAATTTTTTTTTTTTTTTTTTTGGTCTTTTTGAGACAGGGTCTCGCTATGCAGTTGAGGCTGGTCCTACGCTCACTTTTGTAGCCCAGGCTGGTCTTGAACTCGCACCAATCCTCCTGCCTCAGCCTCCCAAGTGTTGGGAATATAGGCATGAGCCACCACGCCTGGCTTATAAATATTAATATTATTTCAATACATTATCACTGGAAGGTCTCTTAGGCATGGTAGCCAGGCATACGGAAAGACAGGTGGATAGGTGTGTATCTCGCATGGATGGATGGGTGGCTGGGTGATTGGTCAGCAAATACATAAAACATTGTTCACAGCCTAATAGATCAAGGGCTCCTTAAACTCAGTGATGTTAGGAAATCTATTACCTGCTGGCACTATGGTGCTCTAGAGAAGATACTGTGGAGGTCATAGGGTGTAGCGATTGCCTCAGCCTTGAGGCCAACGGTAAAGGTGCTTCACAGGAATCTTTGACCAGGACTTTGACTTTCTAGTTGGAAAACAAAAATATATGACACAAGCCGGGCGTGGTGGCTCACGCCTGTAATCCCAGCACTCGGGAGGCTGAGGCAGGAGGATTGGTGCGAGTTCGAGACCAGCCTGGGCTACAAAAGTGAGCTCAAGGCCAGCCTCAACTGCATAGCAAGACCCTGTCTCAAAAAGACAAAAAAAAAAAAAAAAAA
>PVJA010001694.1:0-46013 GCA_004027025.1 Myocastor coypus | reverse complement strand
AGACGATACTGTGCAGAGAACTCTGGACACATCGGGTAGACAAGGGCAGGAAGAGAACAGAGGCAGTGAACTCCATCTTGACCGCTTACTGGCACGAAAAGAATGAGAGTCAAAGTCTGGTCAGCAACGTGTTGCGGACAAGTCATACAGAAATTCTGCTTCTACCTTGGGCTAGACAATCCGACCTAGGGACAGTAGCAGAGTGACCTTGGGTATAGGAAGGAAGCTGCACTTGGTTTGGATAGGATGATTTGAGACACTAGATAACACGCAAGCTTGGAGTCAGAGGCTGGGCAAAAGAAGCATTTTGTATTCACTGCCTTGATATTTGAAGACATGACAGTATTAAGGTCACCTACAGGAGGAGAAATAAATGGAAAAAAGAATAAAGCTGAAGATGGATTCCCGAAGCAACCTATATCTAAAGTGTGCACGAGACTAAGAAGGCACTTGAGAAAGAACATTCAACAGGATAAAATTCAGGAGCTAGAACAGTGAGCCAGAAGACACCTTCCCAGGAGCAGCTGTGTCAAAGGCTGCAGCAAAGGCAAGGTCTATGGAGAAAGCCATAAAATATAGTGGAATGGGGGCCCCAATCCTGGGCAGGAGTTAGCACCTTCTGAGGGGCGAGGCATTACTAGCAGTTGCCAGACTGCACTGAGCTTAGTCGGAATGGAAGGCAGTTTCAACCAAATTCAGAAACTTCAAATCTTTAAATAATTATTGCCTGCCCCTGTCTACTTTGAGAATTCTAATTATATGAATATAAGTTTCTTGATTTGGGCATAGAGTGAACTATTATATGACTGATTTGTAAATGCTTTCTTCATTTTCATTTTGTATAATTTTCATTGTTATATTCATTTAAGTTTATAAATAATTTTTATAATGTGTAATCTATTATTAATCTCATGCTATGTACTCATTTCAGAAATATTTCTCTAAAATTCACTGTTTACATCCTGTATCTTTAACATTTCAATACTTGTGTACAATTTATAATATGCTATATAATTATTGATGTTCAATAAAGTTAATGAGAAAAAAAAAGTTGATAATGAGGAGGAAGAGGAGGACCCTGGAGTTAGGGCTTTGTATTTTCAATGGAAGGAGAAGTCAGAATTGAAGAGAAAAGCAGGAATGAAGAGCCTAGATCTTAGCAAGTGCCGTGACTAAACCTCAAGGGGCTGATCTCCCAAACATCTGCAGGACTTGAACAAAACCCTTCCTTCCTCTGTTAAGAGGGGTCAAAGTTAATAGTGACGCTAGAAATGGTTTTCACCACCCTGCCTCATTCCAGAACCTTGATTTATCCTATCACAAGCTGGGGCACACAGCGGCAAGGTTGGTGAGTTCCAGGGGTTGTCCCCTTGACTGCCACTGAATGTTGAGGGCAGCTGCCTCATGGGAGCGCACACATGGAGAAAGCACGAAAGCATCCAAGAAGAACTTGAAAAGTTGCCCTGTAGAACAGAATGCTCGGGGAAATTTCCAAACCCAAGTGTTGAGGAAAGTTCATAGGCAAGAGTCCCTGTGTGTGAGCCCAAGGCAGGGGGAAAACAAGGGGGCTCGTGGGCCAAGAGGGAGGGCACAGAGTAAAATCGAGAAGTGGAAGTTTTAGTAGTTTTTGCAAGCACTGAGGATAGATGTTAAGTGGAGTTTGAACACTAGAATTGAAGACAAAATGCAGTCATTTCTGCCTTCTGATCGCTTTTGCATATAATGCTTTCTTACAGAAATCCCAAGACATTGGCAGGTTACTATTTTTCATATTTTCACAAGTTTATTTAAAAAAAAACTTCAATAATTACAGAGTAAGTCTCGTACCCCTTAAAACTGAGAGGGGCCTTCCGTCCCACAATCCACTGCACTTTCCAACCTGAGCCAGGCAGAATGGCTCACAAAGGATGATGAGAAGAAGGGCCACTCTGCCATGAATGCAGTGGTGACCCGAGAATACACAATCAACACCCACAAACGCATCCTCGGAGTGGGCTTGAACAAGCGCGCCCCTCAGGCGCTTAAGGAGATCCGGAAGTTTGCTATGAAGGAGATGGGGACTGCAGACGTGCACATCGACACCAGGCTCAACAAAGCTGTCTGGGCCAAAGGAATAAGGAATGTTCCATATCGTATCCAGATATGGTTGTCCAGGAAACGGAATGAGGATGAAGACTCACCCAACAAGCTGTATACCTGGGTAACCTACATCCCTGTTGCCACATTCAAAAATCTCCAGTGAATGTGGACGAGAACTAACCTGGAAATAAAATTATGGAACTGCCAAAAATGAAAAACAGCAGCCATACACACACACACACACACACACACACACACACACACACAATCCTCTAACAGTTAGGACCATACGAATTACAGCTTTAGCATGACTGCCAGTTGCTTAAAGAGTGCCAATGGGAAGAAAAACTTGGAAGGGTAAGTCCTCCAAAGGACATCAAGAGAGATAATAGTGCAAAGACTAAAACTAATACACACATTTATCCTTCTAGGAATGAATGCGAGTGAATCAGGGAAGGCTTCAAGAGGGGGAGGAGCTGATCTTTGTCTTGAAGTAAAACGCAGAGTTTGCTTTGATGGACAAAAGAAAGCATAAGAATGTGAAAGAGCTCAGAGGTCAAGGACAAAGTAAAAGACAAAGAGAGGAAGACAGTGCAGCCGAGCTGTAGGGAGACTTGCTTGCAGAAGATTTCAGTGGCTTTTAATTATTATATAGAAGCTACAATAATGTATCATTGGGTTTTTCCCTTACTTTTTTTACAGTAAGCTTGCTGTTTTCTGATTCACTCAGCCTTTTACTGACTCACTAGAGCGCTGGTTAATTAGTGCAGCAGTAACCTAGTGTCTATCAGCCTCTGTTCAGACTAGAATTGTGGTTTCGGACCAGGGAAATTTTGTCCCCAAGGAACAGGAAGCAATCTTCAGAGGCACTTTTGTTTTGTTTTGATTTTGATGCTAGGAATCAAACCCAAGGCTTCATGCTTACTGGGCAGGCGCTGCACCACTGAGCTGCATCCCCAACCCAGAGGCACTGTGAACATCACTCTGGCGGTACGGTGGCTACTGGCATTTAGTAGATAAGGGCCATGATGTTGCTAAAAATCCTATAGTGAACATGGCAACAACCCCGGCAAATAGTCCTGGAGACTATTTAGGGGCAAAGGCAGGTGCCCCTAAATTTGCTTTGGGTCCAAAGGGTCACCCTGGAAAGGAGTCTTGAAAGATGAGGCAAAGCCTGCCAGGGAGGAAGGCCAGGGGAGGGCACACACTCAGCCACGGGATATGTGAGAGCCCCTGGGCAGTATAGCAGAGCCACAGTGCCTAGTACGTGGTCAGCTAAAAGGAGGAAAGCCTTGTGGGAGGCATGGACCAGCAGGACAAGGGCCTGAGAAGTAAGGTTGGGAGCTAACCCAGGCAGGTGACAGAAGCGCTGCAAACCACACTCCCAGCCCCATTAGAAGGCCAGTGTCTGCTCGAATTGGATAGGTGACCCGAAAGGCCTGTGTGTTCAAAGCTTGGTCTCCAGCCTGTGGTGCTATGGTATTGGAAGGGATAGAACTTTTTGATATAAATTTGTATTATGTTGGTACATGTTTGCATTTCATGCAGTTTACAGTCATGTTGGGGAACGGTTACATGTACATAGTACAGTCCTTTTTTATGCGCTTTCCCCTTTCTTTCCCTCCCCTCTTCTCATCAGGTTCTCCACCCCACTTTTCATACTTGTCGATATTATTTGTCTTACCATATGTTATGCATACGGTGTCTGTATTAATTGGTTACTAGGTTCCTGTTCCTGACACATCTTTATTCCTCTCGTTGCCCCTTACCCTCCTCCTTACCTCTCACCCTCTCCCCTGGACCATTCTCTATTGCCAGAGATCCCTCCCCCCATCCATCCATTTCATTGTCTTTGTCAGTACTTTTCTTCCCTCAGATGAGAGCTATCGTACTCTATATTAACCTTACGTGTCTGCTTTGTCTCACTCGACATTATATTTTCCAGGTGCATCCACTTTCCCACAAATATCTGAAATATGTCATTCTTTATAGTCAAAGAATAGCCCATTATACATACATGCTACAATTTTTTTTTTACCCAGTCATCTGTCACTGGGTATGCAGGCTGCTTGCAGGATTTAGCTATTACGACTTGTGCTGCTATGAACATGGATATGCCTGTATCACTATAATGCGATGACTTGAGTTCTTTGGGGAAGATACCTAGCAGGGGGATCACTGGCCCATATGGAATTTCAAATTTCAGTTCTTTGAGAAATCTCCATACCATCTTCCACAATAGTTGTAGTAGTGCGCTTTCTGACCAACAAGGCAGGAGGGTTCCTTTTCGCCGTGACCATGCTAGCATTTGTAATTGTTGACTTCCTGATGATTGTCATTCTTCCACAGTGAGATGCACTGTTTTAGCATTGTTTTAATTCGATAGAATTGCGTGGGAGAAAGTTTAGGTACCAAGGGCAGGTCCTTGACAGGGATATTGGGTCACAGGTCCCATCTTTTCTGTCTGTCTGTCCATCGGCATCCTGGCCACCATGTGACCTCTACCTCCGTGCTCTCCTGCCAAAATGTTCTGGGCCACCACAGACCCAAAAGCAACTGGGCCATCAGCCATAGACTGAAACTATGAGATGAAATAAGTCCTCCCTCTTTTCTGTTTCTTCCCAGTTTTTGAGACAGTGACAGGAAGCAGACAAGGTGTCCAGAAAGGCCATGAAAGGGAGCCAAGAGGAGGCTGAGCCCCACAGTTCTGCCCACTGCACTCTCGGAGTTCTGACACTCATGTCTGGACTCTGCTAAGCGTGTGTCCTTTGAGTTTTTAGTAAAGGCAATGGCACAGTGACATCCTTGCTAATAATTTTTCCTAGAGATGGAAACTGTTAGGTGATCACCCAGAATTGAAACGCTCATCTCCATAATCCTTCCAATGAAGAAAATGGTAGGCTAAAAATATAGCACCGCTTATTAGTACCATCTTGCCTATTTCTTCCCTAAATGGTTAGAACACGCAGCCTCCCCTGCACTTTACATCAACGTTTCAGTTATTAAAGCTGTCTATTTTTCAGTTCTAACTCCTAGGAGGATTTTCCCCATGAATTTAACATGACTGAGGAGACTTGCTCCAGGGTAAAACTTGGCTGCAAATTATCTGAGATAGGCTTCTTAATAAAGAGACCAGAAATGAATCAGAGCCTTTTAGTGGCTTCATATGTGGAGCTCTCCTTCACCCCTGTATCATGATTATTCATCATGGAAAGGGGCCAGCTTTATAAAATGATTCCATGCCACAAATGTCCTTTGTGCTCAGCCCTAGAAGCTGCTGCTGATAAAGCTGGGAGTGTGAGCGCATGCGACAGCTGAGAGGAGAAAGAGCGAGGTAAGCGAAGCTCCACGGCTGGAATTCTCCAGAGGCCCTGTCCCTGGGGCCATGGGGTATCCCTAGAGGCAAGCAGCACCTTCTGAATGACACTGGGGCCCACAGTCAAGCTCAAGTCCTTACAAATGCTCCAGCATGTCTTTCTTGATCCTCAGCTGTTATATAAGCCAAAGTGGCTTACACAAGAGAATCAATTATTCTGGAAAAGGCAACTAATAAAGCAGTATTAAAAAAAAAAAAATCTCTTCCACTCTGCTCTCTTGCACTCTGTTCTCTGCAGAGGACAGGGTGAGGGATACCCAACACATGTGTCTTGGGAATCCTGAGCCTTACTCCTATTTCAGGATCCCCAACTTTGGTATCCATGGGGTATGGGCATCAGGAGCCTGGTCTAAACTACTCAAGTCTCCTGAAGTAGCTCTGGGTTGGCACCTAGGTACAACCTTCTGTCTAGCATGGTGCCTAATTCAGAACACCGTGGCTGTGGTGCTGCTCTGTTCAGGTAATAACGACTGGGGGAAAGTCTGCATGTGCTCAGTACTGAGGTACTATTTTTCCTGAATATTTTCAATCCACGGTTGGTTGCATACATGGATCCCTGGGAAACAGAAGGCCTGTAATTGATTCTAAAAAGCTTTCCCTCTTCATATCACTTCTATGTTTGAAAGTTCTTTTTCCTTTGGAGAAAGAGCCAGACCACCCCCTTCCTTCTGGCATTTAACCTAAATTTACACACAGTACTTGAGAACTGTTGGCAGAGTTCCCCAGCCGGCAGCTCAAAGGCTTTGCAGCGTGGGTTCATTTAGTCCTCATATGTCTCTGAAGTAGGCACTCCTCTTGGTGTTGTTTTGCAGGTGAGGACTTGGGGCACAGAGAGCTGAAGTGACCAGCTAAGGTCACATAACTAGAAACTCAAGATGCCGGGAAGATGAGGGGTCAGGTGTGAGCCAAGGACTTCCTACCCCACCCACTGCTGCTTCTAAGTAGCCATTCACGTGTGGCTTCTGAGGGTTTGAAGGAGCACCTAAAGGGACATAATCGGCAATTTGGTTCATTTTTTTGTTTTTTATAAGGACTGTGACTAGCAGCCTAGTCTTTGCCCACCATCCCCAAGTTGGAGGGACAACCTCTGAGTCCCTAATCATGATTCCATGTGATGCAGAAGCCTCCTTCTGAGACTGCCCAACTCTACCCCAAGAAGTAGTCTTACAGGTAATGCAGTCATAAACCCATGTGCTTTTCAGGAAACAAACCCTCCTCAAGGGGCAAGAAGGCCTACAGGCCACCATGATTACTGTTCTGGGATTTCCAGTGCTGTTTTTGAGCAGAAGGGCAGTAGGGAAACAAGGGAAGGACTTCAGGTTTCGCCAGCATCTGCCCTTTCAGAGTTAATATTCATTTCCCTGCCAGCCCTGCTTCCCGGCTTGAAAATCCCACCAGACTCCTGGGGCAAGAAAAGAACTGAGACCTGTCTGATCTGACTCAGAGGTGATGGCGGGGATCCTTGTATAACCTCATCCCATGACCATGGCCCCCACACACCATGGTGGGCTCCGAGGGCCACCCCTGTTCTGGATCCCACTCCACAAAGCATTTTTGGGAATAGATAATTCACTCAAGAATTGAGAGGAGAAATGTATTATATACGCGGTGTGGCAAAAATGGGAGGAAAAGACTATTGAAGTGGTAGTTTTCTCTCTCTCTCTCTCTCTCTCTCTCTCTCTCTCTCTCTCTCTCTCTCTCTCTCTCTCTCTCTCTCTTTTACTTTTTAGTGTCAGGGATGGAACTCAGGACCTTGCCATGAGCCAGACAGGTGCTTGCATGGCTGAGCTATCTCCCCAGCCCAGCGGCTTCTCTTTAAGAGGTCTATGCTGGTTCTTCTTTTCCACACACTACAAACACCCACAAAGAGGTACTAAGGAATGACCTACTAATAACTACAAGGAAGGGAAACATGGGAGAAGGGAGACAACAAGGGAGTGGGGGAGATCTTCTGTGAGTGCCGGAGAATGAGCGGTCCTCGGTGGCTCAGTAGTGCCAAAGTAGCCAGCACAGCAACAGTGAAATAAACCTGTGGATCGAGTGTTCGCCGCTTGTCTTCTCTTCCAGGCTCTGAAATTCACAGGTCCCATGAGTAGACTGCGGTGTCAGGAAAGCAAGTGTAGTAGAATTCATTCTTTTCATGACTGCCCTGACCATCTGCCATCCAAAGACCACGACAGCTGTCCTTCTTCATGCCAGCCTCCTTGGTGCCTTGGGAAGGAAATCCATCAGCATCAGCCTGACTTTGTTTTCTTTTGCTATAACAAAATTCCTGAGCCTGGATTATTTATAAAGAATACACATTTATTTGACTCAAGGCACTATTATCAGCACAAGGCACTATTATCAGCAGTTCAGCATCTGGCGAAAACCTTTTGGCTGGCTAGTCTGATTGTCAACCAGATCAAAAGACTTCCAGAAAGACGACTGGATGGTGAAGGCACTAACCACAGATTAACCCACTGGTGAGTTCATAACAGAAGAAGCTGTTAGCAAGTGGGTCTCACCGGAGGAGCTGGATCATGGAGGAGAGACCAGAGACCTAAGTACCATGATGCCTATGCTTGGCACCAGCCACCGTGGACTGAAGGCTCTGAAGCTGTGAACCACAATGAACCTCCCCTCATGCAAGTTGCGAATCTCCGGATTTTGTCTCAGCCTTAGGAAAGCTGGAAGATAGAGCCTGCCAAAGGCATCACATGACAAGGCAGAGCAAGCGTGTGCATACTGGCTTGGATCTTCCTTCTTTTCAAAATCCATTGAGGCTCTTATGGGGCCCCCAACCCTCACAGGCTCATCTAATCCTAACCAATTTGCTACGGCTCCTCCTGCGACTTCTATTCATTCACTTGTGAATTAGAGATTGTGTTTCCAACACATGAAGTACGGGGACCACATTCAACCCACAGCAGCTGTCCGTAGAGATCAAGGGCTTGGGATTCCAAGTTCCTAAACTGCAGCTATGAAAGGAAAAGGCTTTGAGAGCCGTTGGTCAGAGCTTCAGTTTACTGTCTCTGAACTCGAATATCAGTAGCTTAGAAAAGTGATCATGTTTTAATCCAAACATCTAATGAAAGCAGGCGCAGCTTGTTATCCTCAGTAATCTGAATACTAAGACAACACCACCTGTTCCTCAACAAAGCCAGTGACTCTTCTTGCCTCAGGACCACAGAACACCAGCCACGAGGGCCAGCACCACCCCAGGTGTCTCCCTATACCTGGAGCAGTCTGCTCTCTGCCAGTAGTGCCATCTGTAAACACATCTGCTCTGCTTGGGGCCCAGCAAAACACTCTTGCCTTCTTGTCTGCTTCGCTTCCAAGAAGGACTCTGAGTTTTACCAATTTTTTTCCTAATTTGATTTAGCAATGAAGGTTGCACATTAACCTGGAGTGTCTCCTGTTAAGGGTCTTGTTGCTCCATCCGGGCTACCCGGTGCACAGCACCACTGCTGTGGAGCTGACCCTTGCTGACAAAAACAGGGCTCCTTACTGTGTGCAGAGCTCAGCCCACATTCCTCAGCCTGGCAGCCAAAACCTTCCATCCCTACAACAGCGCTTAGCAGACACTCAATTTTCAAACATTTGTCAAATGAATAATAATAACAAGATTCCCAGAAACGTAGAGGCGTTAGACCGTCTGGCTTATGGTCCCATCCCCCTAGAGTGTCTGGCAAGATGTCTTGCACATGCTCCTTGAAACTGACCGAACCAAGGAGCCAGCCACCTGGTTTGGGCTGCGTGTATCTCTTCGGCTTTGAATAGCTGTGGATTTAACTGCCAATTACACAGTTGTAGTACTGTAAAGCAGGTGTACAGAGTGGAGGATGAGACTGTTACAGGAAACACTCTAGGTTAATGGGCAACCCTAATTGCTTAATCTAATTAAGAAGAAAATCAGTTAAATTAAGAATCTTTCATGAAAGAGAACCAGACAAGAACGTGGTGTCTGGTAAAATGGCAAAACTTTCCATTCTTCATTTCAATCAGCTTTCTCAAAGGCAGAAGCGAGATAAGGGGACTCCTGTAAGGGTGTTTTATCGGGCCAAGAGTTTCATTTGCATATCTACAGAAACTCAAAAGAAGGAAAACACAGGCTTTGGCCAGTAGGTCTGTCTTTGGCATGTGCTTGGGAGGAAGCTGCGGCTCCACCCTTCCAAACATCTTTGGGATTATCGCTGGGAACGCTTGGGCTGTCAGGCTGGGATCTTTGCCAACAGCCTCCCACTTTGCAGGGCTGATCCTCCTAATTGAGCGCAAGCACCCTCGTCCCTGCTCTGAGGAAAGTGACACAGAGGCACCAGGCAACTCATTTCCGTTGCTAACGCACTCCTTGTAGGGTCTCTACTGGCTGGTCTTAAGAAGATAGACTTTCCCTTGATGTTTTCAACGTGTTTGCATTCTCCTCTGGAGCACTTAAAGTATCGTAGAACTTCTCTTTTTTTCTGAGACACCAAGCAAATGAAAACTAAAATGAGAGCTGTTACAATAAGAATAGCCATCGCAGTCCAACCAAATCAGCATATGTAATATACCAGTTATGCATATGCATATATACAGAGTGGGAGTTTGAGGAAGAGTGGTAGTATTCACACCAGCTCGCTTGGAATTCTAAGTAGGCAATGCCACTACACACATGAACTGGGGCAAACCCTA
Source organism: Myocastor coypus (assembly GCA_004027025.1). Taxonomy (NCBI): domain Eukaryota; kingdom Metazoa; phylum Chordata; class Mammalia; order Rodentia; family Myocastoridae; genus Myocastor; species Myocastor coypus. Next base: position 35,905 of record PVJA010001694.1, on the reverse strand, counting down.
TTGGCTATCTCGATGCTGACTTCCTTGTCTATAAAGGAAGACTAAAACTAATACATGCTCCCAGTTACTTTGTGACAGTTAAATGAAATAATGCTTATAAAAACACTCAGTGCTGTGCCCAGAATACAGCAACCACCTTAGAGGCACGGAGTGAATGCATTCCTAAACAGCCAGGCATTGGCCCAGCCCTGCTGAGCTATTAGACAGCAGGACTTAGCCGTATCCACAAAACTCCAGTGACAGCTGTGCTGGTTGTGCAGCACACTGCCCAAGAGGCACTGTTCAAGGTTTGCATCTTGGCTACCGCAGTGCTGTGGCATATTCCAACAGCACCCCAGTAGGTAGAAGTGATACATCATGATTAGGAGAGACTCTGCTTTGCACAAAGGCCACTGTAGAGGCAAGCGCTGGCCCTGGGCACAGGAGACAAGTGTCCACGCCAGCTCCCTGGAGGAAGGCGACTCGGGTTGGATGACTGTTGTTCACGGTCCAGTGCACTCATGGGACTCCAAACACTGGCCATATTGTTGATCAGGGCTGGAAAGCTGCTCGCCCTGGACAGGCTTTTTGATTTATAAAAGTGAGCTATTGCACTTGCTATCCTTGTCATAGTTATTATTTATTTTTACTATATCCTGGATTGTGTTCAAAGAGTTGGCTGTGTTCTTGCCCAGAGGCTGTGCCTACCTTCTGAACTAGATCAGCCCCAGCTTATACCTGACGTGAGAGACATCACAAGGTAAGCTGAGAGACCAGGAGGAAGTTGGCCAGGGCTGCATGGAGGAAGGGAGGGGGCAAGTCCTGCATCTGGACAGAGGATGCCCCAGCCCGGCTCACGGAGGAACAAGAAGCATGGGAAAAGTAAAGCAAGGGTGAGGAAGCAGAGCAAGCCAACCAGCCGCAGCGCTGCGGTTGGAAAGGGGTGTTGGGTTGGCCACTGAGCCAAGGACCTTTTTTTTTGCGGGGGGGGGGGGGGAGAAGTGTCATTTATTGTTTTCAAATGAATTAGACTGCTATAATAATGATCAAAAAGGTAAGTGAACTTACATTTTTTAATCACAAGTTTGAAATTATTTTCATTTAATTATTGATAAACACAGTGAATGTCTACCCTAAGAGCTGATGCTGTATACATAATTTTATCCTTTGACCATAAATTATTCTTTTCTATTACTTTTAATAAGAAATAACAATATGATAGTTTCAAAACACGTTAGTAGTACATTCACAATAATTGACACATTGCATATTGTTGTCCTCATAATAGTTATACAGAGCACAGGGTGCAGACATGATAAATTTTCTAATCAATATTGGTAAGAAAAGAAAAAATATCTTCTCTTTGAACTGAGAGGAAGTAGTTGTATACGTAGTCCAGTGTTCCATAATTGCATTGGGTTACCAGTGAAACTGGCAATTGTAGAGGCTGTTCATTTAAGCCTCTTACAGGTCCTCATACTAATCTAGCTCTACATTTTATGCCTCAGAATCAAGCTTTTCCACTGGGTGATCAAGGGCAAGTTAAAGCCAGACCTGTATAACAAAACATTCATCTTTTGTATCTTCCAAGGTCAAATCCCCTCAGGACTAACTTTGGAATCATGTACAGTGCTTTGTAGAACTGTTGCTAATGTCAATCTTCGGGACAAGCCATTGCTTGACCAGTTTGCTTTCTGTGAAAGCCTGAGAGAATGTTTTTCTCTGGGTGATTCTCCTTAGACACATTATCCTTCATTTATCCCTTTCCTCTGAGGTTCCATAATCTCCAAGGGTCTTGAAGTCATACAGAGCCACAGGACAAGGCAAGCTCTGGCTCCCTCTAACCCCTGTAGCATGGCAGCATATGATCTGTGCCTCCCTAGGTAAAACAAATTGTCAGCCACTATTTTTACATGCTCATAGAAGGAAAGGGGGATAAGAACTTCCCACCCCTTCATAGCAGATGTCTGTGTGGGATAAGCACCAATTCCCACTAGCTTGCTGGTTGAGTATAACTATCTACACAAATAGGTCTCATAGAGTGAATGCTACTGGGTGTCAATGAGGACAGAGGAGACAGCAGACACCAGTCGCTTTCCTGTCTCTCCTTCCATACCCCCCAAGCCCTGGCTCTATTCAGGCCTCCGTACATCTTAGTGGAGACTGGACTTGTCCTGCCTGGTGCCGATGATGCCTTACTAACCAAAACTAATTAGGCATCTGGCTCTTTTTTTCCTGGACGGGTTTAAAGCTGCATCTGGTAATAATATTCTTGCTAATCTAAGATGTGAAGTTTCTGCTCACATTCATTCTCCATTCCCTCTACCACTTTGCTTCTGGCCCTGCTGGGGTCTGGTCTCTAAGACCTTCACATCAGGCTTCATCCCCTGCTCTTTTTATTTTTTATTTTGAGACAAGGTTTTACTAAATAGCCAAGCTGCTCAGGCTGGGCTCAAACTTGTGATCCTTCTACCTCGACCTCCCAGAGTGCTGTACTTATAGGCATCCGTCACCAAGCCATGCTCTGTTTTCTCTTTCTAAAGAGGCTTTAGGACAGTCATAGTGACACATATGATAATCTCAGCATTCTGGGAGGCTGAGGCAGAAGGACAAAAATGTGTAAACCCAGATTAGGCAATTTAATGACTTAGTGAAACCCGGACTCAAAGTTTTAAAAAAATTAAAAATAAAAAATTAAAGGATTGGGGATGTAGCTCAGGGTGAAAGCTACAGCAGCTCAGGTGGAAAGCTCTAGGTCACCATAGCAGGCCTGAGTAGGGATCCACTCATCCTGGACGTCCCCACCCTACCCAAATACTTCCTGACTTACTGACTGGGAGGAAATAGTCTTTTTTGTTTTTCTATCGTTGAAGCTGCTTCATTTGATTTTTCCCATTACCTTCAGCCCAAATCATCATGGATATACACTGATCCCATGCTGTTGGAAGTGTTAGCCCTCCTGTAGAACTATAGTGCACAAAAAGCACACAGCAGGTGTCTGTAACATCATTGTAAAGATAATATTTGTTTTGTTGTATAAATTGTCTCTTGATTACCGATGGGCTTTTACTACCTACGGAGCTGCTTACGCTTAATTCAACCAACAAAAAAACAATGCTAGGAACTAATCCAGTGATGCCTCCAATGTCAAAATGTGCCTTGGTTTCTACTGAGACAACTTCTTGAGGCTTTAGGATAAATTCCCTGCATTCTCCTCACTGTAGGTTTTTGCTTGCTAGATGTTAAGCATTCAATTTTCAGCTTCTCAGATATGTACTTTTTCCTGACTCTGGTCCCAGTAGGACTTTCTGATGATGTTTTGTCCTCTGTCTTTCTAAAGGTCATTCTTTCCTACTTATCTCATTTTTCCTTCCATTCTTGATCATATATAAAATTAAGGTTGTCTAATGAAAGAATCATTAACAAAACAATACTTAAAATCCTTTATACCTTTTAAAAACCTCTTCATTCATCTCTCTGTTGTTTTATTTCAATTTTACATGCTTTTCCTTTGATTGCAAATACCAGCCTTAGATGGTCTGTATCACTGAAAATCTCTATTCCCACTAAACTCTTAAACTAATTTGACATCTTTGTCCTCCGTGAATTGAGATCTGTGTATCTCCTTATTAGTCCACCAGAAAGGACTCCTCCCCCATCTTCCAGCCTCACAACTCTGCAATAAATTTTCTGCTGCTGGCAACTTGCAGGCACTGTGCCAAGCAGGCAAAATACCAAGCAGCTAACGTTGATCGGAATTCAGTCCTTTTCATTTATATCTCCTTGAAATGCCTAGCAGAATCATTTGTTGAAAAGATCCTCAATAACTTAAATTGTTTAGAATTAGATCAAATTGAACTTTTAGAGTCATTATTCAAGGGGGACAGGTAACAGTCATGACGTTGGGCTGTGTTGGAGCTCATGAAAAAGGACATCGCTTCCGCGAGCATCTTGAGGTCCCCAAGGCTAGATCCAGTCATTCCAGGATGTGGCTGCTGTATATGTGTGCAGTGCGCTATTCAGTTGTGTTGATCCATTGTTGTGGCCTCTACTTACTGATGCCTCTGGCATATTTTATCCTACCACTGAAAATATCATTATAAAATATCTACTACATTGGTATGTGTAAATTAATCAATTAATTCAGTACTAGGAATTTCACATAATGATTAAAAATTAAGGGATGTCCAGGAAATTGAAGTACATGGCTTTTAAAAAATCCTCTTCACTAGAGCCAAGAAGAGAATTTGTATGAGCCTCAAAATTTCCATTAAATAATACTTTTTACTGTAGTAAGATAACACACAGCTTTTCTGTTCTTTTTCTTAATCTTGAGCTTTCGCATTTTGTGACAGGCAGATTTTACTTCAATTATCTGACTAGTCGTTCATTCAGTTCCCACTTACTAATCATCACTTGGGGCCCTAGGACTATCCTGGGAGCTCAGGAAGTGTCAGTGAACAAAACCTTCAGAGCCACCGTCCTCTGGTGCTTCCACGCCAGCACACAGGACACTGGACTGCAGTAAATCCATAAACTCAGGAAGAACACAATTCTTTCTAAGTAAATAAGTCCTGGTAAGATGTTAAGGTACAATCTGGGTTGAGGCCTAATTTTAAAAGAAAATTTTAAAACAATTTTTGGACATTCTTTGTTGTTTTGCTTCCTTTCACTCTAATAGAAGTATCCACAGCAAGAAACAGATGCCTACTGACATGATTTTGGGGAAGTCCTTGTACTTCTTTCAGGTTTGTTTCTTCAGGATAGTTTAATATGGAGGTTGGAGAATCAAGAGACTTTGAAGTTTTTTCATAATCTTACTTTGTGTTTCCACAGAACACATGCCAGAAATCCCTGTAGCTACTCTACTATTTGATTTTTCCAACAGTTAACTTGATTTCTTCCAATATGGGAAATCTAAGTGGTCCATACTTTTTTAACCAGCATGCCTCTGAGATTGCTTTACAAGTTTTTCAAAGAAAAGCTGCTTTATCTTGCTATTTCTGCAAACTAAAGAACCTGATTCAATCTTGTTCATAAGGTATATAATAATTACAGCAAATCCCTCAAGTTTATCTTGTCAACAAATAAAAACAAGGAGGCATCTAGTGAGGTTCTGGTACAGTGTGTCAAGAAAATTTCAGAAAACACAAGAGAGATAAAAGACAGGTAAACATTGAACTTCCAGGAAGCAAAGAGGATTAATTGAGAAAAAGCACCCACTACAGTGTTTGTTGTCAGTGGAATGGTAAGGCAGGAGATATTTGTCATATAATGCAGACCTTTGGAGCTCATTTTAACTTGAGAATTTTACAGACGTAGGTTGTTGATCTTCACAACACCCACGGCAACCTTGTTCAGGGTTAGATGTCGTTATCTCCTGATTAACAACTCTTATGTTAAAGTGGAAGATAGACCTTTGTGATTTGATTATAATCCTATCTTCAGGTGTGAAGAGAAGTAAAATGCTATTTTTATCTAAGACATAAGTAAAAGCAGGAAAATTCTCTCCAGAGCAGGGACAGGGTCCAGGGCTCTATTGTACTTCTTGTGTAAGAAATGTGCCGGAGAAACTTTAGGGGGGGAAATGCTCCCCAAAGTAAGCTTTTAAATGTTAAACCACTGCTCTTTGGAAGCCAAGAGGAATAGCTTTGTACCTTGGACCATTTCTCTGTTCCCTTTTCCTGGGTGATGATGTCTTTGTTCTGCAGAGACGTTTCATGTTGCTGCCACCGCCGGTCTTAGCAATCGGAAGCGCACCGAGTCAAATGTGGCCTTTGGAAAACTGTCCAGATAATGTCTACTTATAATTATATAAATGTTTAGATAATAACTGGCTTTTAATTTAATTGAAAGAGAAATTTAATAGAAGCAAAGCCAGCCACATCCTGATGCAATCTCTGTTTCAGTGGCAACTTCATATTGTACATGACCTTAGAGCTGGTGGCAACATTGCAAACACAGTGGGAGCTTAAAACATTAGTAGATGAATGAATGAATGAATGAATGAATGAATGTCTAATAAATGTTTGATCAGATCCTAAAACAACTTTCTTTCTCTTTAGAAATTCATCCTGGGTGTAAACTCAGTTACTATCATTCTCTCTTGCAAGAGTAGTACTTGAAAATAAGAGACTGGGCCAAATACCATAGTCTTGACAGGATATAATTTTGTATTTCCTTGAATTTCCAAATATCTGTGTAAAAATTGTGTAACTGCTTACATAACATTGTATGGAACGCTATTAGAATATCAATGATGGTCAGCAAATATCAATTCCAAGCTAAGTCAAAGATAGTTGATATTCAGAAAGCCAGTGATGATAAGCTCAAGTACCTATGTTATAGAGTAACAGTATCACAAAGATTTTCTGCTGGAGGGTTAAGAATGTAAGTTAACAGACCAAAAATTGGAGAAAAAGAAGGGCTATGAGGATAACCAATATTTTGGCCCTAGCCCTTCAAGGTCAATAAAGACTCAGGATATAAGAGAAACTGTGCTGTAATATCCTATAACTCAGAGGTGTCCCAAATTTTCTGGCCAAGGAGATTATGGGACCCCAGAAGAAAGGGATAAATGAACTATAGTGTGTCTAAGGAGAATCACCCAGAGAAAAACATTCTCTCAGGCTTTCACAGAAAGCAAAGTGACCAAGCATTGGCCATGACTCATCCTGAAGGCTGACACCAACAACAGTTCTACAAAGTACAGTCTATGGTCCCAAACTTAATCCTGAGGGGATTTGACCCTAGAAGATCCAAAAAAAAAAAAAAAAAAAGAATGTTTTGTTATACAGGTCTTGCTTTGACTTGACCTTGACCACCCAGAAAAAAAAGCTGAATTACAATGCATAAAATGCAGAGCTAGATTGGTGAGATGAGCTTTATGAGGCTTAGATCAATAGCCTCCAACATTATAAGCTTCACTGGTAGCCCATTGCAGCTGCAGAACATTGGACTGTGTATACATCTGCTTCCTCTTAATCCAAAGAGAAGAATTTTCTTTTCTTCTTCTCTTTTTTTTTTTTTTTTTCTTCTTAGTAAAATCAATAGGGAGGTGGGTCATTCCCACACACTGTGCTCTGCAGAACTATTGTGAGGACAATATGCAATGTGTCAACTTTAAAAAAAAAAAAAAAAAGAAAGGGAAAAAAAAAAAGTAGTGTTTATTGAAAATGTTAATGTTTAATTGTTTGATCAATCCTATATACCTATATCTATCAATTTAAACTGATCTGATAATGAAAATATGTAATACAACCATTGTTAAATTTAAACAATAAAAATATTAAATCATGAAAAAAAAGAAATTCACCCTGCATCATTAGTTTTTGAAGTATATTTCAAAAGTATGTTAATGATGAGTAATTAACAACTGAGAGCTGTCAATGTTATGCCTTCTTTGCTGTTGCTCCTCTTTCCCAAATAAACTCACAGGGCCCTGTGGCTTTCCAGAGATGGAGATGACAAAGCCAGCCACCATGACATTATCTGATTTTTGTTTCATTTTGTTTCCTGAACTGTCTGGAATTCAGAGGAAAGGCACAGTTTTAATGGCCTCAGGGCCCACCTTCCAATCTCAATGTAGAGTTTTCCCTAAGGACTCCAGACTTATTTCAGGAGGCCTAGAGCTGCAGCTCACCCTGACAGCCCTGGAGATAAATTATCGTCCTTGCCACCCTCCAACAACCCCAAAGGCCTGTCTCAGATTCTGTCAAAATGGGATGTGCATTTGGTTTTACCACTGGAAGCAAGAAAGTTTTAACTATGTACATCTTGCATTTCCTCCGGCGATACATTGTTCTGCACAGGTTACGAGATCAAACTCTGTAAAGCTGTCTGGAATGAGGCAAACAAATCCAAAAGCAGTGAGTAAGCTGTTCATGTCCTTCAGCCAGTGAAGAACCAGAGGAGCCTGGGAGTGCTGGAATGTGCCGTACCACCAGTGGGGAATAAAGAAGACTCGGTCCCCACGGCACCACTTCCTCACGTCCTTCTGCTAACCAGCAACCTGGAGTGTCTCTGTATTTCCCAGAAAGCCCACACAGTGTGGGAAACTATTCAGGGTAAACTTAGGAATGCTGCTTCTCCCCTACATCTCCTGCTTCTTACTGATACAAAGTCTCCTGCCACAAGGTCTGTTGGTGGCTCTTCGCCTGGCCATAGGTAGCTTCTGAGACAGGAGATTAGGACATGGCAAAGCTGGCTGGGAATGTAGGCATGACCTGTTAATTACAAAATTCCAGGGCCCAGGTAGAGCAATTCCTTGTACACGAGCTCCTGCTGGGAACTTAAGCAGACTTTCAGTAGGAAGACCGGTACCGGACCTTACCTGAGGGGTGGGTGACACAAGAAAGGACAGCCCAAATCAAGTTTTCGCCATGATGTCCACCCTTGCATGGTGCCCCACCCACCTCAGGGTGCAAGGTGCACTTCTTTTGCTTGGCTGTAACTTGCTCTGCAGAGCCTGTTTCTTTTCCTACCTTTAATAAAACTCTGCTACTGCCTGCACTTGTCTCTAGCAGTTTTTTGCTCAGGATGAAAAACAACTAGAAAAAACTTCCAGAAGGAGATTCGAGCACCCTAAAACCTGGTAGCACTTCCCCAGAATGCAAATGGGACCTCAGAATCAAAGACATTTAAAAATCACTAGGGAGCTATCATGGAAATTATGAAACTAGCCAACCAAGCAATAGCACAGAAAACAATCAGCAGAAACTTATATGTCTGTGATCAGGAACAAATGGACCTGTAGGTTTTGCTTATTTAAGCTAATATTTTTTTCTTTTTATTAAGAATCAGAAATAAATTGATCTAAAGCCCTTCCACAGTTTAAGAATATGCACAGCTATTCTTGCTGTGGCCTTTATTTATTTATTTATTTATTTTTACAAATTATTTCGATTTCTTTCTTTCTTTTTTTTTTTCCAGAACCAGGGATTGAACTCAGGCCCTTATGCTTGTCAGGCAAGCACTTATTCTACTGAGCTATCTCCCCAGTCCTAGATTTCATGTATGAGATGTTCAAAAGTATGAAGGACAGAATAGAAAATAATACTTAAATATATGTATATGTGTACATATACATATCATTAAGATGATACATAAGACTACTTTAACTTATTTGTTTAAATCTCATACTGGATTGTCAAATTTTATTAAGTATTGTGGAAATTTTCAAAGAGATGCAAAGTGGAAAAAATAGTCTAACGTGATCCATGTGTCCATCACCTGGCTTTAGCAATGATCAGCTCAGGACCAGTCTTACTTTATAAATGATATAAATTTCATATCCCTATTTATTTCACCCATCATATCTAAATATAGTGCATTAAGTACTCTTAAATACAAAAAAATAAAGAAAGCATTTTGCAATGTAATTATGCTGAAATATGCTAATAATATAATAATAGCAAGTATCCTGTTGAGGTTCAGATTTCTAAGTGTCTTTTTATGAAAATAATTTTTTATTTTGTTCTGTTTAAACCAGAATTTCAAATAAGGTCCTTGCACAGCTACTGATTTTATATCCCTATAGGCAAATCTAATGTTACCTCTTTGTTTCCAATTTTCAATCCTTTATTCTCTAATTATATTGGCTAATACTGCCATTCCAGTATTAAATAGCAGTGGAAATAATAGGCAACCTTATGTTCCTCAAATGAAAAGTTGCTACTGTTATCACATTAACTAAAATCCTGGCTTTTGAACTAAAGTACACACACACACACACACACACACACACACACACACACACGTATACACACACCTGCACTCCAAAATAACTTTTCAGTCAATAATAGAGCACATGTAATATATTGAAGAGATATAGATATATATCTAACATTAAGATGATCCACAAGACTACTTTAACTTGCATGTTCAAGGATAATGATTATGTGACAATCCCTTGTAGCCCAGGTGCACGTCAGACCACATTATCAAGGTTCATGTAATCATACTCTGTGGTGTTTGCACAATGACAAATGTCAATAACTCATTTGTCAGAATGAGAACACCCTAACAGGGACACATTCTGTCATCTAGTTTTATATACTTGCATATATTATCACATAAATGATAAACTTTAAAAATCACATGCTCTCAGTCTTCCATATCCACTGGTTTTATAACTGCATATCTGACCAATGACAGATAGTAATTATTCAGAAAAAAAGTATCTGTACTAAATATATATAGACTTTTGTTATGATTTCTTAAACAATATAGTATTAATGACTATTTAAATGACATCTATATTAATTAGGTATTATAAGTAATCTAGAGTTGATTTAAATATAAAGAAAGATTGCACAGTTGATATAAAAATACATTATGTCATAAAGAACTGGAACATTATATATAAGCCTCCTCGGACAAGTCCCCTTCCGATAGCAAGAGATGACCATATAAATATAAAATACATATGGCATGCATATAGTATAAAATAATATAATAAAAAATCATAAATAGGGGCTGAGGAGATAGCTGAGTGATCTAAGTGCCTGCATGGCAAGTACAAGGACCTGAATTCAATCGCCAGTACTGGATGCTGTGCCCTGGTACTGCATGCTATCCCAGCCCCACTGGCCACCAAAACCAGGCGTGGTGGCACATGCCTACAATCCCAGTGCTGCAGAGGCTGAGACAGGATGATCACTATGAGTCCAAACTGCACAGCAAGACCCAGTATGAAGTACCAGATAAATAAATAAATAAAGTTTTAAAAGTCGTAAATACATATAAAGGAGATAGTTATCAACTTATATTTGATTGAACCCTTTTTGTTTTGTTTTTGTGAAGTAGGAGTTGAACTCAGGACCTTGTACTTGACAGGCAGGCATTCATGCCACTGAGCTGTCTCCCTGGCCTCTCACTGAACCCTTTTAAAATGAATGAATGTTAACTTTATCCAATGCCTCATCTACTTCTGGGGAGATGATTGCGTAATCTCTCCACTATTGTCTCTTAAAATGCGAGACCAAAGTATTGAATTTCCTAATAATATTTCACCCTTATTTTGTTAGAATAGGAACTACTTAAGATGCATTATCTAATGAGCTATTGTGCTGTGCATTTAGTATTTTAAGATTTTTCAATTCTACTCCTCGGCAACACATGCCCCAAATTTTCATTGTGTCTTTTTTAGGACAGATCTTCAAATCTCTGTTTTGCAGGGGGACATGAAATCAGGCCCGGGAAACAATGTTAAAGATGAACCTGGCTCCTATGGCAACCAAAATTAAAAATGGAAAGGGGCACAAGTTATCTCAGAAAACAATCTAAATTCCTCTCTTTGACAAACAAAGAGAATTTATATACCATTCACATCACAGCGACTAAAATAATCCATTGCTAATGCATAGTGTTTTAAATCTCCCCACATAGCAGCTATAATTAGAACTGAGTTTCATATGCACTTTCCCTTTCAGCAGCTATTGCCAACTATGTCCCCAATTTCCAAAAATGCTTCTGATCTTTAGTGGGAATAAACAGCAAAAGGGGCTTGAAGGCAAATGCTAAGTGTGCAAGGAGAAAAAGCGACACCTACCCAGAGTGTTTCTTACTGCCTAAAGCCATTTGGTTGTGGAGGAGGTAGAGACACCACCTTCAGACGTTCAGAAGCTGAGATGGAAAGTTAAGAGGCGTGCGCCCCAGACCACCATCCCAGTCTAGCCATGAGCATACCCTCACTGGGGGACTTTCTGCAGCATCCCTGACCTATACCCCTTGACCTCGACTACCAAGGTCAGGCAAAGCAAGGAAAATCTGAGAAGCTGTCACGACCAAACAAGACTGAGGACACAGGACCACTGGCGTAACGTGAGGTCCCCAGGCATCACTGGAAGAGAACGGCAACAACAGGTAAAAACAGAAAACATGAATACAGCGGGGATTTTAGTTAATAGGAATGATATTGGTTCATTGCTTGTGAAGAGGGTTCAAATGTAAGATGCTAACAGAAGATATGGATGTGGAGAAGAGATAGATTCTGTTCTAGTCAGATTTATTTTTAGGAAAATTTATTTTGCAGTGCTGGGACTGGAACTCTGGGGCTAACGAACACTTGGCAAGCGCTCCCGTATTGAGCTACACCCCACGCTGCCGAAACATTTATTTTTAAAAAGCTAGAACTCCCTTAAAAGTCATGCAGATAGCATACCTTTTCTCCAGAAGCCAAGAAAAACAGAACTTCATTGTCGAATTCTCCATCTGTCTTTTTCTTCCCCTCCTAGCTACCCACTAGTGTGAGCTCAGGGAGCGGTTTGCATTCTCATTTAGAAGTACATCTAGGCTTGCTTGGGAGAAGCAAGACAGTAGGTGGTGTGAACAGGGAAATGGTCTGGGGAGAATTCAAGAGGTAGACTGAAAGTCCAGCCCAGGACCCGCTGTCTTTCTCCTGAGGAGCTCCCCACTCAGTACTCATCATTGCTTTCCTGGTCTCCCTGTCCTTCCACTTTTCTTTTTTATTTGGGGAGGGGCTGGGTCAGGTCTGCAAATCAAGACACAGTCGATACCTGCAAGGGCTCTTGTAATGCAGGACTGAGTCTTGGGGAGCTGTGGCTGGCAGCGTCTGGTGCTCCAAACTGTGAGGTGCTCCTTAGTCCCTGTTTGTTATGAACTCCTATTCTTCACCGTAAAAGCAGCTCAGGGCAACTGCCCCACTCCAGTCTTTGAGGGCAGTATCTCCTGAGACGGCTGCTTTCTCTGCTCTCTCGTGCTGCTGGCTTAGCAGGGAGGTAAGTGTTCCTGGACCTGCGCCGCTGCCTGTTCAACATGATGTCCTTCCAGAAAGCGGGACCACACCCGCCTCCTAAGATGGGTTTCAAAAACAAGGGAGCCATTTATCCAGGTGCTTGTTAGAAAAACTTGTTCAGAAATCCACAGCAAAAAAGAATTTAACCGGGAAGCAAAATTATCCCAATTTTTATGATGTACCCAGTACATGGGTCAAAAGACACCAAAGTCTCAGGGCCTCACACATATGTCACACATGGAGGCTGTTGTCAAGACAGCTGTCCCACCTGGGCTTGAGTCTCTAGCACCTTTACCTTGGTGAGAGATCAGCCGGTAGCAGTTTAGTTCTCTTTCATTTGCTTTCAGAATCCCCTCAGTTCTTTCTTGACATATTCGCTATGAGTTCATTGGAACAAAAGGGAATGTTCGTGGCTGTGGTGGGATTTCAGGTTGACAGCGAGTTTGTTGGAAAACCACACAACACGCACACACACACACACTTCAAAAAGAGGAAGTGGTGTTTGAGGGACATTTGCCCAGTGCCAGCATGGTCTAGTGGGGCTTTCCTGTTAACTTTGTATTGCACAAAAATACAAACCAGGTTGGTGAACCCTGTTCCCCTCAAGTCCCTACTACTGAAAATCTCAGTGAGCTTTAACTCCTTGACCAGCCTCTCTCTTAGGTTTTTCTGAAGCAAGTATAAGACATTAAATAGTTTCACCTAGAACTAGTACATATATATATATATTATATATATATATATATATATATATATATATATATATATATAAGCTTAGGGCTTTTATATAAAAATAAGTATTGTGCTATTATATTTAATAACTTGACCATGACCCCATAATATGATCATATTTCTATAGTTCAAGTTGCCACAGAAATACTGTTTCTTCATGTGATGTTTTCATTTATTTTTATATTTCATTTTAATCAGCATCAAAAACAATCCATAATTGCGTGGGTCAGTGTAAAGTTTTTCTTTTTCCCCACTATGCCATGTGCTACCTGACTTCTTTCCACTCCCTCTTTTTGCCCCCTTTCTTTCTACCTCCTCTTTTGAGACTTTTTGTTTGTTCGTTCATGTTTATATGAACAAAATGCTAAAAAGCAGAGATTTTGAAAATGAAGCTCAAGGGCATCAAAGCAGATGGAATAATTTCCCTGGCTTTTAAAAAAGCATTTTCCTGGTATTGGACGGTATTTTCCTTTTTTCCTCCCACATATGGAACTGCCAATTCAATAAGTCACCTCCTAATTTACTTGGAAAGTAGACAACACAGCCACAATTTGAGAATTCAAGTAAAATAGCCGATTTATTTTATAGAGCATTTAAACATATAAGCACCCAGCCTTGAATTTCAAGCCTTCAGTATCTGCACACAAAATGTTCCCTTGTTCACAGTAGCGTCTATGCAATGTGATCGAGATACACTTTTTTATTTGGTTTGCTTGTTTTTTGACAGTGCTGAAAACTGAACTCAGGACCTTGTGCTTGCTAGGCAGGTGCTTATGCTGGTGAGCTATGTCCCCCGCCCTGGTAATTTTGAGGAGGACAGGGCCTTTGATGGGGGTCTTGGGTCTTCGGAAGAACAGCCTTGAGGGGCCACATGGGAACCTATCCTCTTCCTGTTTCTTGGCTCCCCAAATGAGCATTCTGTTCTGTTTCAAGTTTCTACCAGGGTGGCCTCAAACTTGTAGCAATCCTCCTGGTTCAAACTACTGAGTGTTGGGGTCATAGGTGTGCACCACCCGGCCTGGCTTATGGAAAGAATTTAAGTTAAAAATTAAAAAAAAAAAAAGAAGACATATTACAGTTGCTTTCAATTTAATACATTGCCATAAATCCCCCTGACAATATCCCTCTCACTTCAACTCACTTAGCCCGTGGTTTTTGTCACTCTCTGCAGCAGTTCTGGAAGTCCTTTCTGTGAGTGTCTTTTCACAGCTATCTTGATATCTTGAATTTATTCAAAAGCAGTTATGTCAAATGAAAGAAATCATTATGCCGTGTCCCATGCTCCTCATTCACTGCATCTGGCACCATGTGAACTCTGGTTCTTGCCCAAAGTCAGAATGAGTATGAAAGGTAAATATGTGGCAGCCGGGCGTGGTGGCTCATGCCTGTAATCCCAACACTCAGGAGGCTGAGGCAGGAGGATCAGTGCAAGTTTAAGACCAGCCTGGGCTACAAAAGTGAGCTCAAAGCCAGCCTAAAGTGCATAGTGAGACCATGCCTCAAAAAGAGAGGGAGAGAGAGAGAGAGAGAGAGAGAGAGAGAGAGAGAGAGAGAGAGAGAGAGAGAGAAAGATAAACGTGTGAAACCAATTCACGATATCAAGACAGCCACAACATTGCAGCTAGAGACACGTGAAAGAACTTCCAGAACTGCCTCAGAGAGCAGCAAGAATGGGGGGATCAGGGAATTCAAAGTGGGAAGTATTCTAAGGGAAATTAATGGCAATGTGTCTTTTACCCTAGTACATTTTTGAAATCTTAAACATTTATTACATATTGTATTAGACTCTGTAGGTTGCTGATTAATACCAAGAAATGTTGAAGAATCACCATTGGCCCAACACACTCCTCCATGGTCTTACTCCCCTCTTTTCTTTTCCCTTTCTCCTGCTGCTCACTTATAAGCTTCATGTACCATAATGACATACCAGGAGCAATTAGATTATAATGTGAAAAGGTTAATTTTATCCTATTGTTGCAGGTTTAACTCCAAGTTGGCCTCATCTACTTTGGGTCTCTAGTTAACTGGGGAATGTCATGGTAGAAACTTGAAACAGAGCAGAATGCTCATTTGGGGAGCCAAGAAACAGGAAGAGGATAGGCTCCCATGTTGCCCCTCAAGGCCGTTCTCCCGAAGACCCAAGACCCCATCAAAGGCCCTGTCCTCTAGAGTCTGACTCTTAAAAGGTTTCACTACCTCCTAGCAGTGCCGCTCGGGGACCACATCTTTAATACAAGGACATTTGAGATCCAAACAGCACACATAGCCCCTAAATGGTTTAATGAAAAAGCAGGAGGCCAATATTTCAGAAAAGAGAGGCTAAGCTGTTTCCCGCTTTGGGATTTGGGTCACCCTCTCTGACTATGATGTCATACGACATTGACCTTGAGGAATTAAGGCTGCTATCCTCATTTGGTTATGGAGCTACTGTCATCCCAGAGTGCTAGTTTTAAACTCTAAAGTTGTGCTTTTTCTTCCTTGCATCGGGCCTGGCTGAGACAGACTAGAAGTGGACCATCTTTTCCCATGTCCCTCCAGTAGCTCCAAGGGGCAGTGCACTGCCTGACAGCTGTGCTGCACCACTGAAGCTGTCCTGGATGCCTTGTACCTGCTCCAGAGATCTGCCCTGGCCACTGTGGGCTTGCATTTGAACCAAGCAGCAGAATAGAATTTGGACCAATCAGAGGCTCAAATTCAGGCCAAATGGTGAGCTAGCATCAGGACCAGTCGCAGGCTACATAAGCAGTACTCTTCACCAGCTCCTGATGGCCTATGAAGGTTCCTCTGAGGTAAAGCCTTACTCTAGAGGTCGTATAATTCTACCCTTGAGTTATTTCTGCAGTGGCATGGACTTAGAATGCCCTGAAAATCCGCTAAGAATTTCTGAAGTGTGAGCAGAGGATCAAAGTGGTCCCTTAAAACAAAAACCTTAAACACCAGCAGCCTGTGTATGTCAGCTGCCGAGACCTTCAGTAGCAGGACTGCCCAGCATCTGCTGCACATGGCAGTAGCCAGTGTGACTTTCCAGAGGAGGCTGGCAGCGGTATCTGGCAGCAGCCCAGAGCAGCCACAGCAGGCAGTCACAAGGGCCTGGAGCTATAGCAGTAAGAGCTCAAGATGTCCAGCATTCAAAGCCTGGAGATGCCCTTCACTGACTGGATTTGGGATTTCTAGCTGAGTCCAAGGAAAGAACCTGCAGAGGACCACTTAGTGCCCTGAGTGGCAGAAGTTCCTTCCGCCTCTCCTTGCGATGGCGGGGACCACAGCTTGGCCCTTGTAGCTGTTCTTCTCCCCAGCATTCCAGGGGGCACATAACTGCTCCACTTCCACCCCTTCAGATGCTACTGTTGCCTTTCTGAAGGAGAGTAGGAAGGAACATCCTGATGTGCTACCATCAGGAGGGAGGGATCTAACACCGCTCCTCACCCCAGCCCCCACAGCCAGCCTTCCAGAAGGTTCCCTGGTTTCAGTCCCACCCCTTCACTGAATGGCAGCCATGACAACTGAAACTGTTCTGGAGCCCACCACTAATCACGGGCCCATTCTTGGACCAATCATAGGCCTGCAGCTGCTATATAAGCAAGGCTCCCCACAGCCCCATCCAGTTGGTCTAGGCGGAGTTCCTCAAAGGTACCGATCCCCTGTGTGCTGCGGCACAGGCCTAATAAAATAAAGACAGGCACTGGTGGCCCTGTAAACCTGCTGGTGATTTATTTCTTCAAGAGAATGGGCTTCTAAAGCTCAGGACTATCTGCCCGAGTGGCATCCAGCATAAGCCAGCATCTGTCAGTGGCAGGTGGCAGCGAAAAACTGGCAAATACCCAGTTCACAGGAAGCTGAGCTCACACGTGGCCTGGAGGGGTCAGTGCTACCCAAAAGATACCACATTCCTTAACACCTAGGTGTTTAACTCTTTTCTGGCTGTTCTCCACTGGGTAGTTAAGTAATGACCTTTGGTTAGTCAAAGGAAAGCACCAAGTGATCAGGAATGTGTCCCATCTGGTTACTTCCAAAACAAATGCATATCTTGAAATAGAGAAGTAGAAACAACCGAGTTTCTCCTAGTGTGGTGGATTAACTATTTGTCAACTTGTGATGCTTCATTGATCTGAATCTGTGTGGTTCTGGGTATGGAAGGCCTGCCTGCGGGTTGCTGCCAACAGCATAAAAGAAGAACTGGAAGGGAAGATGATATGCTGCTGATTCTCCTGGAAAAGCTTTTCATGCTGGTTGTCTGATACAAATTCAGCTGTTGTCACTGGAGGGTCCTTATCATCAGTGCTGCAGCTTGTCTCCAGTTCAGATCCCTCAGCCTGCTGGGCATAGATTCTTCACCCTACTGGCATAGATTTTTCTAGCTTTTACCACTGACCTTAGGAACTTACCAGTGCAGATCCTTGATCCTTGCGTGAGGTATTGTTGCGGGCTGTAGGCCTCCAGCTGGACTTGTGGAGGGCATTGCTATGGGCTCTATATCTTCAGCTGGACTCCTGCAGGATAATGTCATGGGCTCCAGGCTGTCAGCTGGATTCTTTGGGTCTTTAGTGTACAGACAGATCTCTTGTGTACTTCTGCATTTGACTTTAAAACAAACCTATAAATTATGTGTCCTATGTTAGATCTACTCCCTTGCAAACCCTTTCTACAGCAACTAGGCTCTAGCTCAGTGGTTCTTAACTTTTCTAATGCCATGACCCGGCAATACAGTTTCTCATGTTGCGGTGACCCCAAACCAAAAAATAATTTTGGTGGCTACTTCAAATTACTAATTCCAATAAATAACATATCACCATGGCATAGCATAGGTTTAAATATATATTTTTCGATGGCTTTAGGAGACCCCTGTGTTTTGGTTCTTTGACCCCTGCCAGGGTCGCGTCCCACAGGTTGAGAACTGCTGGTCTAGCTCTTTTACAGGAGTTGGCTCTGTAAGAAGTACAGCCACACCCCAGCCTACCCTTATGCTGCAGGGGCCTGTGACATTCGGGGCCAGGGCCTTGCCTCCAGGTGAATGTAAGCCACTCAGACATATGGTTGTAAAGGCCAGCCAAATAGCTCAGCAAATTAAAGACCCTGCTTAAGCAGGCACAGTGGCTGGGGTTCAGTCCCCAGCGTGGTGTACTAGCAACTGAGACTGGGCATGGCAGTTTTGGGAGGCCGAATACAGGTGCATCACTATGAGTCTGCCCTATGTAGTTAGACCCTGGAGACATTGTGCTAAAATAAGACAGTATGGTTGTGGATAGCATACATGCTCTGGAATCAAATTTTGCCTCTGCCACATGTGATTTTCTGTAGTTGGGCAATTTTGTCCCTCAAAGCACCAAGTATCTTATGGTAATAAGGAAATTAGAAGATATACTTTATACAATTGTTGTCAGGATAAAGTGATCAAGTGCACAGCAATAATGTTAGATCTCAGCCTTGCACCTCTGCTGACTCCCAGGGGATAACAATAAATTCTTTGAGTCAATAAGATGAATCAGGCTGCCATAGCATTTCTAAGAGGAACTGAGCTGAAATGAAATAAATAATATGTTTTGTTGGAGAAAAAGGCTGTGAAGACACCCTCTCCCTTTTCAACTTTGAGAGACTCAAGCTGAGTTACCCAGGCTGGCTTTGAATTTGAAGTCGTCCCACTTCTGCTTAAGTGGGCACCACCATGCCTGCCTATAGGGATTTTAAAAATAAGCAATCTGAAGTCACCTATAGTCCCAGGTGAGGCTGAGATAAGAGGATCACAGATTTAAGTACAGCCTGGATAATTTAATGAGAGCTTTTCTCAAAAAATGTAAGAATAGGAGAGCAGTGCTGGGGGTGTAGCTCAGTGCAAAGGCCCTCAGTTCAACCCCTGATATGAAAGAAGGAAGGAAGGAAGGAAGGAAGGAAGGAAGGAAAGAAAGAAAGAAAGAAAGAAAGAAAGAAAGAAAGAAAGAAAGAAAGAAAGAAAGAAAGAAAAAAGGTCTGGAGAAATAGCTCAGTAGAATAAGTGCTTGCCTGGCAAGCGAAAAGGCCTGAGTTCAAGCCCTGGTCCCACAAAAAAAGAAAGGCTTCAATGAATGGCTTTTCACTGGTTATTAAAAAAGGTTTACTTTTACTTGGCAAATGGCCAGAGCATATATTTATGGGCACAATGTAATGTTCAGATGTGTGTGTGTGTGTGTGTGTGTGTGTGTGTATTTTTTGGTGGGACCAGTGTTCGAACTCATGACCTTGCACTTGACAGACAGGCACAATATATGTATATCTTGTGGGTTGACTATACCAAGCTAATTTATACCTACTACCTCATCTTTATCATATTTTGTAGTGAGGATCCGTTAGCTATTTTGACATTGGCCACACATTATTATTAAATTTGGCCACACTGCTCTGCCATACATCACGCACGCAGTTGTACTCCTGCCTACTCTTAGAACGCTCTCGTCAGCCCACTCCATCTCCTCACACCCCAGGTGAGGAGGCTGATTTCATGCCTCACATCTACCTTTCAGGAGACCTTTAAAACTGCAGAGAAGGGAGAAACTACAGATGTATGATGTACTATTGCCATTTTATGACAGTTTTAAGATAGCAGTTTTAAATACTTTCAGTTAATTTTTGGGTGCCAAAAATCTTTTACATGAGAAACAACACCATCAAAATTTCATAAGTTGACCTGAAATATCTATATTTCATTTTCTCTAGGAAAAACACACATTTATTCATCTGCTCCAGAGGACACGGCCAAATATCTTTGAGAACAGTACCTTTTGTGAAGATCTGGGAAGCTGCAGCGCCTCAGGCAACTACCAGAGACCAAAATTAACCTAAATGTGTTCCTATGGAAGTAGAAGCTTATCGGATTCAAGTTTTACTGAAATGGTTGCAATACACCACTTAGTTTATATCATCATATCAGAGCTATAGCTTGGTTTAATACAACCTACATTCTAAGCCTGTGTCATATTCTCCGCTTTTCTTTGTCAGAAAAAACCAAGTCAAGTGGTTCCTAAGCCCTGATGACTGTTGTCTCAGAGGATCCTTCAAGTGGAAAACTGAACTGCCCTCTTAGAAGGGGCCCACTTTTGAGATAAGGAATCGCACAAGTAACCTGTCCAGTGTGGGTGAATTAATTGGTAGCTGGTATGGTCTGGCTATTAAGTGTCCCAAGAGGTTCATATGTTGAAGGCCTGGGCACCAGCTTGTAATACTCTTGGGAGATGGAAGAACCTCCAGGAAGTGGGGCCTGTTGGAAGGAAGTGATATCACTGGGGGGTGTGGTCTGGAAGAGGGTTTTAGGCCCCCAGCACCTTCCTCTCCTCTCTCTTTTTCCTTTCTCACTACTACGAGGTGAATTGCTCTTCTCTCCCATGTATTCTCTCCATGGTCTACTCAGCTACCAAAGGCTCAAAGCAACAAGGCCATTGTCTGTGGCCTGCAATCTGTGAAATTATGAACCCAAATAAGCCATTTCTCTTAAAATTGATTTACCTCAGGTATTTTGTCACAGCAATGGAGAATGGACTAGCATAGTGCTTTAATCAAGGTTACAGCTCTCATCAGATAGTTTCAAAGTTCATGCTCCTTTCATGAAAATTATCAACTTTGTAAATGAAGACATACAAAAAAGTGCTCAGTATCCACTAAATCCCTAAATCTTCCATTGCCTTCTTCAGAACTTGTGAAGCAGCTTGTCCATTAGTGACTGGCTTTTATCATAAATTAAAGGCCAGAAGTTCTAAGAACTTCTTTTGGGAAATTACAGAGTTGGAAAAGGCAAGACAGCTTGTGAGAGTAACACAAACACACACAAACACACCATGTTGACATATACAAACACAGAAACAACAAATGGAGAACACCCAGGATCAGGCTTAGGGACTAAGGAAGAAACCATAATAAGTTTTTATTAAAGGGAAAAAAAATTGTATGATGCCCCTCCTTGAAAAATTACTAGGTTAGAAAGTAAAATTACGAGAGCACAAGACTGTTCAGAGAAAGAGAAAAAAGTTAGAAGAGTTGTGATATCTGTATTCAAAAGACGACAGCCTGGCCACCATCCCCCAACAGAGTGCCTTCTCATAGTAGGAGTTCAGTAAACACTAGTGGGATGAGTTGGTTAACTTGGCCAGCCTATTTGCAATGATAGCTTGCAACACATACAATTAACTTGGCCACAGCCATTGTGTTTTGGAGTAGCATGGGCTAAATGAATACATGTTACTGTGACCTAGTTAAGTGAAGAAATAAGAATAGCAGATGAGACCTGGTCATCAAAGCATAGGGTAAACTTGGGCCAGGCCCCCTGTAGCCTAGCTAATGAGTCACTAAGAAATGCTATTCAGGATCCTGGTACTTGAACCACCAGTGTAGGGGGCAAGTGACCAATGGTCTTCAGAGCTTCCCAGTGTGTCTGGGAATTGGTAAACAGGAAGAGGTGAGCCGCTAGAAAGACAAAGTTTATTCTATCTACTCCTTTCCACATTAAAATCTAAAGACTAGGAACAGAGAGTGTTTTCATGGACTGCTTTCCCCACAGGTTTTTTTTTTTTTTTTTTTTTTTACTTTATTTTTGAAAAACTTATTTGTGAGCCCAAGAAACTCTTTCCAAGCTTTTTTTCTCTCTCTCTCTCTCTCAAAAAAAAAAAAAAAGTAAGTTTATCCTATGGCAAATCTAATCCATATGCTTATTTCTTTCACTCATCAAATTAATGCTTTGTTAATTAGAGCTAATGATGAAATACCTTCCCAATAA
The DNA here is from genome assembly GCA_004027025.1 of Myocastor coypus. Classification (NCBI taxonomy): domain Eukaryota; kingdom Metazoa; phylum Chordata; class Mammalia; order Rodentia; family Myocastoridae; genus Myocastor; species Myocastor coypus. Next base: position 13,700 of record PVJA010001694.1, on the reverse strand, counting down.
AACTGGGAAGCATACATTTTTTTCTATAAACAAATTAAAATTCAAAGACACTTGAATTTCGTTTGAAATGTGTCACCCTCAAGTTTCAAGTGAGTTCTAAACTTCAGCTCTTGCACTGCCCTGCTTCCAGCTTGAGGCGTGGCTTTCAGAGCTCCTCATTCCTGGCAAGCTGCCCTCTACTGAGAGTCAGGGAGAACGTGTTAATACTGAGACCACAAGAAAATGAGTCAACTTCAAAAAAAAAAAAAAAAAGAAAATGAGTCAACTTCAATCCTCCCGTCAATTAACTCTTTAAAAATGCCAGGGCACCATTTGGGACTAGCTATTCATTTTAGTCATGAAAACAGGTTGGAACCTTCACCACCACCTAGAGGTCTTCATACTGCACTACAAAAACAAGACAATTTTTTTGTTAACGGTGGCTGTAAATTTCCAGGCATTTCATGGTTTCCATCACTACACCAAACTGACATAATGTTGACTCTTTAGGAGAAAAAAAATGGTGTGTAGAACAGCGGTACTTTTCAACCTCTGAACGTAGAATAGGTCAAGGACTGGAAAGCCCAGCTAGAAAAAGGGGCTGTTCCAAGAATAGCCCTAACCTAAGCTCAGATTGCTACTTCTGGTAACAGCAATGTTCAGCGTCTTCTTCAGTGAGGTGGCCATCAGTACCACCATCTTGATTCCTATGAAGGATGACTTAGGAGGCAAACAGAAATTAGTGTATTGGGATCCAATCTTTTATGGTTATAAAAACCTGGTTGTATTACTCAGCTCTCTGTTGTAACAAGACATACAAATCTACCAAAAAGGGAGAAATGTGCATTGGGTTCCCAGTTCATGATCACTTGGCCCTGTTGTTCTTGGCCTGCAGTGAGGCAGAACATGGTGGGAGTCCGTGGCTGAAGAGGCTGTCACTTCATTGCCTAGAAAGCAAGGAGAAAGAAGGTGGGCTCAGGGTCCCAACAGCCCCTTGCAAAGCAGGTCTCTAACAGCCCAACTTGCTTACTCCAGCACCTACCTCCTGAAGGTCCCACTGTTTCCCTGTACCGCCATCCGCTGGTGACCCAGACTATAGCATATTGATTTTGGGAGACTAAATTTAAGATCCATTGTAACAGTAATGCATCATTCTTTATATTCTAGGACCTGGACACCCAGTCAATTTCTTATGTATTTAAGCAAGACCAGAAGTGAGCTAGAAGATGCAAAGTTAACGTCACCAATGATTTTATTTGCCAATAAACACCGGGCCTTGTGTACCCTCTGAAGAGTACTCTACCATCATTCCCTTTTTAATTTTGAGATGTTAAGTTGCTTGGGCAACTCAGGCTTGCACTCCTCCCACTTTTGTCTCCCAGTTACAGGATGTCCCTGTAATTTCTTTTCCTTTGAGGTGAGGTTTTGAACCTTAAACTCCTCGGATCAAGTTAATTTCCATGCCTCAGTTTCCTGAACAGTTGGGACTACAGCCACAGGCTACAGCAACTGATCATTATTTTTAATGTTTGGAGAATAGGTCAAACTCATTCTCACTGAGCCATTAGGTATATGAGGGAATATTAACAAAGACTCTTTTCTTTCACATGCTATTTTCAAAGAATTGAGAATTGCATCTTCTTTAATTAGACCTCTACCTCTTATTAAAGCTTTTGGTCTATTTTGTATGCACAAAGTTGTTGGTCTTGCCTGGTTTGGTTCTGATTCTGAAATCCCCATGAGTCTACCTGAGCTTGGTGGCTTTCTGCTTTGTGGAACTCAGGCAGAAAGGTTAGATCTTAGCCAGTGGATACCAGAACTCCTCTCACAACCAAATGGGCCTTCTGGTGGTTTTGAGATTGACCCTTTTCTTTTGCCTAGGTTTTTAGGCCTGTGGCCAATAGAGCCATGCTATCTAGTCTGTAAGGAACCTCACTGATCCAAAGCTATTTAAACACTCCCTGGAGGCACCAATCGTTAGTCCCACTTCATGGTCTGACCACTTGCTGGGAAACAGCAGGCCTTGATCAGAGATGTAGCTCCAGGGTTACTGCCTGGAGTGAGGAAAGAAAGCAAGGGGCCCAAACCACCTTGGGTCATCTGGGTGCTGTGTGTGACAGGAGGAAATGACTGGCATTCACTGTCATTGAAGTTCGTGGGCAAAATTAACAAGTGGATGTCAAGAACTTCCTGGGTGAATGATTCCAAAGTAAATTACATGTGAATGGTTCCCATTGCACACACCTAGAAAGTGTGCACTTTTACCAGGACTGTCGGGGACCATGGTGGGATGGATATTCAATCGTCCTCAGTAGTTAAAAACTCCCTCCTTTTATAGTGATCCAGAGGCATCTCTGGCTCCAGGGATTTCAGAGTATTTCATGTTTCCACCAAGAAAACTGCCTTATAACCAGTGCTTTCCTTTGAAGCTCAAGGACTGTAAGTCTACCACTCTGCTAAAAATTAAATGCCTTAGAGCCCAGGATACTCAGATGAAAGCTTAGTGACCTTTCATTTACAGGGAAACCACTCAGACCTCCTCAGATGAAAGCAAGCAGAGTTGCTGTGGAAAGAATTAGTGTGTTTTAGAAATAAATGCCAGAACCAACAGACAAGTAAGTCTTAGGCATCTCTTTGAAATTAACTGAATAACAATGCCAGAGGAAATGAAACTGGAGTGGTTTGGATATATTGTGCATTAGTGACAAACTCTGAGCAGCATCCAGGATAACAGAAAAAAGTGTCACAGGGATGCCAATAGCATCGCGTGTTTTTCCATTGGCTGACAATTGTTGCTTAAGTCGGCCAGCATCAGGCCAAGGTGCACACGCTGGAGCCACACTTATTTCTAAACTGAGGTCAGAACAACAGCAGAAGGACCAGTTCTATGTGAACACTGCTGTGGAGACGAGTCTCTTCCACTGCTGCTGAACCAATATAAACAGTGGAAGTCCTGAGTGAGCCTAAGGGCTCCTTGTTTGACCAAAGAAAAACTTCGCAACCTAAGAGGAAAGTCGGAAGGGAGAAGGGAAGAAAAAGTTGGGCCTCTCAGAATCCACCTTCCTGGAACCAGTCTCAGCGTACCCACCCCAACTAGTCTTGCCCCCTCCTCCTTCAAGGATGCCCCTTGAAGGATGTGTTTTTCATTAACAAAACTACAACTGGGGATATACTTAAATGACAACAAGAAAGAAAGTCCCAGGACTAAAACTGAGCAAGGCTGATGTCTGGTTAAGAGAGATACCTGAGAAATTTGATCCTTTTTCTTTTTTTTTTTTTTTTTTCATTTTCTTTCCTTTAGAGGCTTGGGACTAGGAGGAAGCAGAAATAACCCTTTAAAAGTACTCAGGTCTTAGGCTATGAAGACCTACTATTTGTCTAGGGTTTCAAATGAAGTGTTTAGTCTTTGGTCATGGTGCAATTGGTGGTCAGGATGATTATAACTATTTGTTGGGATTGCTGGAGACTTCATAAAGCATCACATTCAAGAACTCTGCGGACAGTCATCGACTAGGAATTGTTTTCATTTTATGCCTTTGCAGGACTTGAAGTTGCACCAGTCCCCAGGCATCCTTTTAAAATATGCAGTCAGAAATGCTGTTTATATGCACAGAAACAAAGACATATTGTTGAGCAAGAGATCCAGGATACTGTTATCTCTGAGTCCTTGTCCTGTCAGAGTCAACCCTGACTAAGCTCTGTCACCGGTCCTGCTCCTTCCTGTGCCATCCGTTGCTGAGACCCACTTTTCTATTGGAATTTGTATTGTCCTAGTGTGAGCCCAGGCCCACTCAGAGACACCATGGATGGCCCAACCCTTCCATTTTCCCTGTACCATCTGGAAGGGTGCATGACTGCGGGCTGGCAGCCACCGCTGTGACTGTCCTGGGTGCCCTTCGCCCACCACAGGTCACAGGAAATGCCTTCCCAAACGCATCAAGCTTAAATGTGCATCAAACTGCAGAATTCAGTTTGGGCCAATCAGGGAACTCAAATCAGAATGCATAGACTTAGACCAATTTGGATAAACTCGGAGGCTTAAATTCAGACCAATCATAACCTTGAATTTGAGCCAATCACAGACCGGCTGTTGCTACCTAGGTGCGGCACACCTCTGGCTATGTGGGGCTGCCTAAGAGGGGGTTGAGGCTCTCATCTGGGACCTAGTTCACCTTTGTGTGCTTTGGCACAGGCCCTATTCAAATTAAGCCAATAGTCCTATAAAGCAGTTATGTTTCTTATTCCTGGCTGTGTGGAAACTTGTTTGAAAAACAAACAAATAATTTTTTTTTTAAGGAAAATCTAGAAATACTAGAAGATGATAACCCTGGAAAATGCCAAAGATCCGTGGCAGAAATCCGCAGAGATAAGCAGCATGGACTGGCTGTGTCCAGTGGCGGTGATCAAATGTGTCCCCCAGCCTCGACTAGCAGTAGCTATCAGCAGCAGTACAGAGCGGTGCTGACTGACCTTCGCTGGCTCCAGCTCGCGGCACGGTCCCATGGTAGCAGACTGGTGGCAGTGTAGTGCCCAGAAGCACTGGCACTCAAAGCCCAAAGCCAGTGTCAGGGCTACACTTGGCCGATCTGTTTTCATTGCATACTGGGGATGGAACCCAGGGGAACCACTCTTCACTACATTTTTCTTGTCTTTCTTTTGAGATAGTGTCTTCCTGAGTTGCACAGGCAAGATGTGATCTCCATACACTTCTGCCTTAGCTCCCTCCATGCTGGGATTGCAGGCGTGTACTGCTACCACTGGCCAGTTTACGATTTCTTTCCAAATTAAGCAAAGGAACCCTTAGATGATTACTGAGAACTTCAAATTAGTGAAATGAACTTTAAGGAAGCAATAATGACTCTTGGCAGGGAGTCTGTGTCTCCACACTCCTTCAACTCTGCAAAGGCCAAACTCTCTGGCCACTGTTCCATTTTTTAGGGTTAAGAGCTGGTCCTAAAAGATCAGCCTTTGTTTCTCCTTCCCATTATAGGAATTGAAAAGTTATACACTCTTTCAGTTAGAAAAATTGTTAGAAATTGGGCCTGGTGGCACACAACTGCAATCCCCACCCTAAGGAGGCAGAGGCAGGAGAAGCATTAGAGTTTGGGGCCAGCCTGGGTTACAAAGTGAGTTTAAGGCCAGGCTGAACTGCATAGTGAGACCCTGTCTCAGAAAGTAAGAAGAAAGGAAGGATGGAAGAAAGGAAGGAAGGAAGGAAGGGAGAAAGAAAGAAAGAAAGAAAGAAAGAAAGAAAGAAAGCAAGCAAGAAGGAAAGAGAGAAAAGTTTAAAAGAAAAAACAAGTCCTCAATTTAAAGTTATGTGTCCTGGGCTTGAAGGCCATCCTAACAGGTGTGCATCTCAGGGTCCACCTTGGCCAGGAGCAATGACCTGCCAGGGAGTGAAACCTTCCCAGCAAGTACTAACCCCTAAGGAGGCAAAAGTATAGCACTCTACTGGGCTTCCAGTGTCTTTGTTGGCTTACAAAAATTAAAAACTGAATTGAGCTGAAGTGCATTGAATTGAAATGTTCTGCCTAATGGCTGAGTTACAACCATTCATTCATTTATTTATTCGTGTAGCAATAACAGCCATGTAGAAGTTCATGAGCAAACAAACATCTCTGAGAAAAGATACCTGGGGGTACCTAGGGTTGGAGAAAGCATTTGGGAATATGACAAGAGATATAAAACCCACATTGATCAATTAAGTCTAACAAGATCAGCCTTATAATAGAAAACAAAAAAACTACACTAGTCCTCCCTTTATTTATTGGGGATACATTCCAAGACTCTCAAAGAAACTACAGATAATACTAAACTGCACATATACAGTGTTGTGTCATATATACCGATATATACACACACACACACACACACTGTATTTTAGATATACTAAATGTAATAAAGCTTAATTTATTAATTAGGCACAATGGAAGATTAAGAGTATTAATAAAGTGGAACAATTACAACAAGATACTTCAATAAGTTATTTTAAATGTATAAATATTTTATTTCTGGAATTTTCCATTCAGCACTTTTAGGCTGAAGTTGATCTCAGATAACTCTTGGAAAAGGGACGCCTTGGATGAAGGGAGGCTGCCGTACATCTACAACAAGACAACTTGATTTCTTTTTATTTTGTTCCCAGAAGCTTATACTTCTGTGTACCCAGAGGGTTTCAAAAGGGGGCCACATGAAAGGCCTCTCAGGGAAATATTTAAAGATGAGGATGCTTTTGAAGCCAAGCACGACGCACTGCAGGGCCAACTCCTCATTTGGAATTCAGGTGGAATTCCCTCCAGGACACGGGACATCTGCGTCGATTAAACAAACCCCGAGTCTCAGCAGCATGTGGACTTGGAGCAGACATCACGACTCAGACCAGAACATAAACTTGAAACCAGCAAGGCTGAGGACCCAGCTTGTAGGGAGAGGCCATCGGTGTGGAGAGGTCTTGGCAGCAGCCTTGGGTACAGGGTTGGAAATACGTTGCTGCGTCTCCCTGAAGGGGAGTGAGGCATGCCTAAGCTCCCATGCACCTCCTTGATTGGGGGTCTTTGCAACATTTACTGGCTTCCAGCACCATCACAAAACCCAAAGCCCAAAGGAGGAGCTGTTCAGCTGGTACAGATGGCAGAAAGACAGGATGGGGCGTAAGACCTGCCTCGACATCTCCTCATTTTCTCCAGCAGAACTGCTGTAGCAGTTCAGATCAGGGTTTCCTTTTGCTTGATGAAGTGGGGTCTATTTCTGTGGGTGGAGCTACTCGTACAGAATCTTAGAATACATGGAAATTCAAGGCCCACAGGACATAGGTGGTCCTTCTTATGTTGTGGTAATGATGTAACTTCTCTACAGAAGCTATAAACCCTGGTACACTGCCCTGTCTATACCTACAACCATCAAATTCAATAAATAAACTCAGTAAGTATCTGGTGGTCAGGCCTAGTGGTACACACCTATGATCTCAGCACTCAGTAGGCTGAGGAAGGAGGAGTACCATGAATTTGAAGCCAGCCTGGGCTATAAAGTGAGTTCAAGGCCAGCCTGAACTACATAGTGAAACTGTCTCAAAGAAAAAAAAAAAGTATCGAATGAATGGATGCAAAAATACATGCAAGAATGAGTGAACCAATGAATGAATGGTAGACTTTAGCAGAAGTCAATCAACACTATAAACTCTCAATACTTGTTTCAGGGAGTGTTTCAGTCCCTCCCCTTTATGCTCCATGGGTAACAAATCAAAGCTAACTTATCTTCTCCTGCACACAGTAGAGTGAGCCCCAAGTAGGAGGGCCAGCTGTAGATCATTCTCAGAGAGAATAAAAACATCAGGCCACAGTGACATGCTGCTCAGAGTCTGGCCACAGAGTTTGGCCTTGTGAGAAATAGGGATGGTTTGCTGGCCAGGTGACAGGTGTTCAGAAGCAGGAGAATGAAGCTGTGATCTCTCTTCTCAGCCACAGATCTCTGCTGCCTTCCCCTGAAGAATCTATCTTCTCTTATCTGGTGTTTTCTACTCTTGCTGTCCCAGTGTCCCACATACCCTCACCTGAGCCTCTGCCTCTGGACTCCCTCCTGCCGTGACATCACCCAGCAGACTCAAAGCCACCTACACAAGTACCTTCCAGTTAAAAAGAACAACTCTGCCTTTGAAGCCCAGGACATGTAAGTGCTGTATTTCTCGTCTTCTCCACCCAGCCAGATGATTGTAAGATCCTGGAGAAAAAAGTACAGTTTTACTAATATCCACACCCCTGCCCAATGGACACACACACACAGTCCATTAACTATGAAAGTTATGTCATATGCACATAGCCTAGCGAGTATATTGCATTTATTATTTTGATAGCTACTGAAGTCTACCCTGTTTGCTACAATCCTGAAACCATGATGGATGTCATTGAATGTCAGGTTAACACACTGAGCATCAACGTCTGACCTAGGAAAGGACCTCGATGGGACAGTTTTCTCCCCTTTCCTCCAGGCACTTATTTCCTTGGCAACTTCTCATATAACCAAGACTGCAGCAGGGGCTCCTCCCAGCCAAGATCAGATGAGCATGGTCTAACGCTACTCTCTGCCTGGGAGAAGCCAAAATCTTCCTTGTGATTTCTCCACCCTCTAGCATGCACGGCCCTCCCACCTCTCAGCCCCCCTGCTCAGCTCCCCGCTGCCTAGGCCTCATATCACGTGAGCAGCGGCCCAGCTGCCTCTTCACCTGTTCCCATAAGAAGTCCAGCCAGTCAGCGTCTCTTGAAAGCTTTGTAAGCGTGTCGTTGGCAGCATAGAGCATTCTACTTGAGTAGGCTCCGGGTCCTCTTCTGCCCTGTTGCCCTCTGCTCATTCTAGAATTATCAATAAGCCTCCCCTCGCTTGCCTTGTAACCAAGCCCTCCGGATTCTCACCCACTTCCTCACACGTGTAGAAACACATTCCCTGAGGGGTTCTCCTGGGGGGTTCTTGAACGGTCTCTCCACTCCTTGCCTCGCAATCTGCCCTCACTTGAACCCTGGTGTAAGGAAGGAGTGTGTCTGGGTCTCTCTGGCTTCCTATGCTCCTAGAGCCAGTCTTTAATCAAGGTCGATCCTTTCAGTTCTTCCATTCAAGTCTTCCTAGTTCCCAGTTTGTCGCTCCTGGTTCTAACTTCGTTCCTTCTCTCATTGCTTCATTCTCTTACCTGAAAGCCTTTCGTTGGGACACAACCGTGCTTGTGTGCCTATTTCACAAAAACGAATTAGACTCCCAGTTCATGGTTAAAGCTGAGCTTATGGGTCTGTTTTCTCAGCTGGTCCAACGGAGAGAGTCGGGGGCACTGCCTATTATGCCAAAGGGTAGCTACAGGAATTGTTCTTTACAGCAACCTGTGTTTCAGGGACTAGGTCCAAATTCCCATTTTCTTAAGCAGAAACTTGGCTGACCTTTGACCCTAGTTCTCTGGTTGACCAGAAGGAATCTGTAACAAAATTAAGCTCAAGCTTCACTGAACATTAAACCTCAAAAAATAACTGAAACCTAAAATAACTACTGAGAGAAAAAGAATGATTTCTTAAAATTTTCTTTGAATAGGCAAGGAAACTCCAAAAATAGCTTTTCTATTGTTACCTTTGGAAATGTTCCGGTTAAGATAAAGTTTTTCTGTTCTTTGGGTAAAATATTTTCCTTTAAATATTTCTGAAATGTCTGAAGAGAGTTGAGGGCAAAAACATTGAGTACATCCATTAATTATCAAAGAATGAGTCTAATATTTTTAAATACTTGCAATACTTGAATTCTTGAACTCAAATTTCAATACTTGCATTAAATGGCTATTCAGCAGTTCTCAACCTGTGGGTGACGACTCTGGTGGAGGTCGAACGACCAAAACACAGGGGTCACCTAAAGCCATTGGAAATCATACCTGTAGCAAAATTACAGTTTTGAAGTAGCCACCAAAATTATTTTTTTGGCTTGGGGTCACCGCAACATGAGGAACTGTATTGCGGAATCACGGCATTAGAAAGGTTGAGAACCATTGGGCTATGTGAAAATTAAATTTGTGTCCTGACATAGAGTAAAAAGAAGGGAACAAACACTATTCAGAATAGAGTGGCTTCCTCTTCCTCTTCCTCTTCCTCTTCCTCTTCCTCTTCCTCTTCCTCTTCTTCTTCCTCTTCCCCTTCCCCTCCTCCTCCTCTTCCTCCTCCTCCTCCTCCTCCTCCTCCTCTTCTTCTTCTTCTTCTTCTTCTTCTTCTTCTTGCTCTTCTTCCTCTTCTTTTTTGGCATTGTAAGAGAAAGAATGGAAGGGAATTAATAGTTCCGCATTTCTTACGTGCAAAGTGCTATGTTGGATGCCTTGTATACTGTCTTATTTAATCCTGGAGAAATTCTCCTTGTAGAGTAGATCCTGTCTTATTCTTATCCCCATTTTAACATACGGAGACTGAGATGAAGAGTAGATTAGGCCTAGGACTCTAAAGCACATTCTCTTTCATGGTGATTCATTTGAAACAAAGGCTTAATCTCCTTGCAGTTACTTCAGAGATTATGGCCACCACCCTTCCCCAGTCCTCAGCTGTGGAATTCTAAAAATGCTTCACTGACAATTATTAACCCTTAACTCATAAACTTAGAGGCGGTTGTATTTGTTAGAGGATCACGATGAGGACATATCTGGTGTAGGAGAAAAATTCATTAAGTCAAAGGTGCAAAGAGCTATGGAAGGGGTTGTTTGTAGACTGCTGTATCGAGTCTTATCACATTTTGGCTTAAATTAAATCATTAACCTAACAACTTGCAAAATGAAGAGACACACAGGCTTAAGGATCTTTTATATCGGAAACCCAGAATGTAAATAAAGATAAAAATAAAAGAGAGATCATAGGAAATACCGAGGTCAATCTTTTGGGAAAAAATGGACTCCATGAGGAAGAGGAGGGAAGGGAGAGAGGGGAAGGGAGGAACAGAGGAAGACAAAACAAGAGGAGGACATGGTGTGCAGAGGGCCCAGCTCCCTACACAGAAAGCAATCCTTATGCACCGCAAACATATACCAACAGAAAAACTGAACACATTACCATGCTAAAATTCAAAGAGATACTAGAAGTCATCCGAGCCAGTGGTTTTCAGATGTTGGTGTATATCCAGTCTCCATCAGAGTCACTGGTTTATTGCTTTGAAAATACTGGGTCTTCCCCAAGTCCTCTGTAACAAGTCTCGAGGTGTGCCCTGGGAATCTGAAATGTAAAGTTCCTAACTTGGTTCTCCACGGTGCGCTGGAGATTGAACCCTTGCCACTGTGTCTGTCTAAGCAGGCACTTTAATCTGCTTAGCTATTTGGCCAGCCCTAAAAGCCTGGTTTTGGAATCTTTCACTGAAGAGCATCTCCAATCCTCCATCTCATCTGGGACCTCCGAGCAGAATTTACACTCTTAAGCAAAGCCCGTTTCGTTTGTTTGTTTTAATGTGGTAAAGCTGACTTGAAATTTCAATCTTAATTTAACTTAAAGTATGTTACCTTAAAACTTCCATTCCTTAGCCCAATCTGCCTAGAGCAGATACATAAAATACATGGAATTCCTTAGAATATGAGCTTATTCAAAGACAGCTGACACATTCCCCGAGGGCTTTTTTCATCTTTGTTAAAATCTACCCTTTAATATAGCAGGTGTAACTCAAGTGGCCAATGAATATGAAAATTGAATAATAGGAAGAAATATAGATTAAAATAACAAGATAGTGTTACCTTACACCCACCCAAATGGAGAAAACTTTAAAGAGCAATAAGATCTCTTACTGATAGAGATGTCGGGAAAGAATACATCCTTGGTGGAAATGTGCAATTATAAACTTTTTTTGTAAAACAGCCTGGTCTGCATCGGTTTAGTCCTGTGTATCTATTCCTAGAAGTAAAAAGAAAAAAAAAAATCTGAGCAAAAACTTATGTACAAGGAAATTGCCAGGTTTGGAGAAGAGTATGGAGCAATCAAAACCCGCATGCACTGCTGGTGGAAGACCCCATGGGTACAAGCACACTGAAAACGGTCAGTGTCTACATTTGAATACATACACGCTGCAGCGTAGCAGTGCCTCTTGGCTCATCCCAGCACAAATGTGTAACTGCATACGTTCTGCAGAAGAAATGTACAGGAATGTGGACTGCAGCGCCATCCACAGAAGCCTAAAACTGGGGGCCGGGGGCGGGGGGTGGGAAACTTGCTATGGTTTAAATGTTTGGCCTCTGAAAAACTCATGTTGAAATTTAATTGCCACTGTAATAGTACCAAGAGGCAGGACTCTTGGGAGATATCACAGGGCAGCTTAGTCTCCTGCTTCCTCTTCCGGGGATTGCCTCTTTTTCTGCCATATGGAGAACAGCACGGCTCCCTCCAGAGGATGTGGACTTCAAGGTACCATCTTAGAAACCAAGACCAGGACCTTACCAGACCCCAAACCTGCATTCCCCTTGATCTTTAACTGCCTTGGTCTTCCAGAACCAAGAGACATTTCCATTTCTCTAAATAACCCACTGTTATTCTGTCATAGAAGCACAAAACGGGCTGAGATGCCACCCAAATATTCACTAAGAAAACAATGGACAGGTGGATTGTTATAGTCATATGGCACAGAAATAAAAATATGCACACCATAACTCTAAACATCAGTATGAATGAACTGCACAAAAGAAGGGTGAATATAGGATTTCAGCCCCTAAACACATAGCATGCTGGGAAGGACTGGAAGTGGTTTAATGAAGCCTTCTGGGAGTTAACAAAGTTCTACTCTGACCTGAGAGCTGGTGGAAGGAGTATATTCCCTTTACAAATTCATCGAGTGACATACTTCGAATATGTGCACAAAATTGTTTTCCTGAAAGCAACCACACAAACAGGATTGTTAACACATTGTTCTTATGGAAAAATTATGGGCTGGCCAAATAGCTCGGTTGATTAAAGCGCCTGCAAGCAGGCTCAGGAGCAGGGAGTTGTATCCCTGCTGGCCCTGCCCCCCGGGGTGCACTGAGATGGCAAGTGACACTGGGCATGGCGGCATGCACCTGTAATGCCAATTCTTGGGAGGCTGTAAATAGGCAGACTGCTATGAGTCCAATCTTCTCATAGTGAGACCCTGAACACCCTGTAGACCCTTCCCTAAAAAATACAGAACATACAAAAAGAAAGTTATAAAGCAAATGCTTATTAGTGGGATAATAGCAAATTAATTCTTTCTTTTTTATAAAAATTTTCTTGGCTTATGTCTTGTACGAGCTACTACTGTGAAGATAATGATACATACTGCAATAACTGTGGTTACTCTCTCATTATTCAGTTATGAAAGTATATGCTTTTTATAAGTTAAAAAGAAAAAATTAATTGTAGTGTATCCACATTATTAATACCAGGTTGCACTAAAATAAAAAAATTGGCATTATACCAAATTTATATAGAATGCCTCCCTTTGAGAAATAGATAGTAACCAAAATAAGAAGAGAAATATATTGTATGTATACATAGCTAACCCTCAGAATGACCCCCTTCTACTGGTAGGTGTGGAGGACCTCTGCCTCAACCTCCCCAGTCCCCAGTGGGATCGTGCTTACTTGAGCGAGTGTAGTGCAGCCCGTGTAGAGATTTCTCTACACAGGCTTTGGTTTGAACACTGAGTCTCCCTAGGCTGTGCATCTTTCTTCTTGAGGCAAGTGGATGGCTCTACAAGAGCCATGATGGGCCAGCCTTGATCCTCGCCAAGGGCCATAGCAGAGCCAAGGTAAGTGAACTGCAAGCCTGTGGGGCTAAGATAGGAGGCGCCATCTCTGCGGAGGCTTCTGTGACTTCGGAGAAAGTTCCTTCCTACAGCTGACTGCAGAGCAGGTTACTCATTACCCACAGCCGAAATCGAGCTGTTCCGTTCCTTTCACAAGAACGCTTCGCTGCTGTTTCTCTAAGCCCTTTCAGTTTAGCCCTTTACCTAGCACACCCGGCTATCATTGCCTCACCAGTTTCCTCCGTGTAAATAGGGTGAATAAATACCAAGGTTCTAGCTGCCTGTGACCTTTGGTTCCCCGTGCACTCCGGCCATCCCAGATCCATGCTGTACTGCCATTTTGTTTCTTGCGCTTTCTTTTTACTTTGCATGAAGTTGGAGACTCATGCAGGGGTCTCCAATGACAGGATTGTTCTACTTACAGATAAAGACACATTGGTTCAAAAAAAAAAAAAAAAAAAAAAGATTAAGTGACTTAA